>JBBPBX010012713.1:28618-45529 GCA_038048925.1 Garcialebias charrua | reverse complement strand
CCACTGCAATAAAGGAAAATCCATGAAGTAGCGACATTATATTTTAGTATTTATACAGTATAAGGCTTTATAAACCCCTCCCACACTCTTGCAATGTTCTGAATTCTTAAACCTATGTCATTTTAACATCATATGTAGCTACTAAATTTTAATCACCAGCTTGGCAGAACAGCAGCGGCTCTCGCATCGGTTCGAACTTAGTTCCATTTTGGTGGACCTTCTCTGCATGTTATGGTCGGCTCTCTGGCTCAGGGTTGTGGTGTTGGGCTCCAGAAGGAGCGCCAGACCTATGTGCGATGCACCCCCACTCGAGGGTCCTCATGGGCCAGCTAGCAGCTCTCTGGTTCACAGATGAGCCTGGGGGTCTGATTCTGCTCCGGTTCTGTACAGCCCTTGAGCACCAAAGCACATGTTTTGGAGGGTGGGACCTTTAGGTGGCCAAAGCTGGACTGGTGGTTCGATTGTATGGTCTGAGAGAAGAAAAACTCCTGGTGGGCTCCAGAGAGAACACCATACCTATACGGTGACATGCCTCGCCGCTCGGAAGTCCTCATGGGCCGGCTAGCAGCTCTCAAATTCGCCAATGGGTCTGGAGGTTCGGTTTTGCTCTGGTTCTGAGTGGCTCTCTGCATCCGCTGGGTACCGAAGTCACTGTATGAGTAAGAACTGAACATTTTCTGATCAGATCAAAACTTCCTCTCTAGTATTTCTGCAGAAGGCAACAGTGCTTCTGGACAGGGTCCTGTTGGCTTTTGGGAAATGTAGTTGTTATTAGTGGGAATACAGTGTAAGCTTATTGAGAGAAAACTTCAAAATGGCAGCGCCTGTCCAAAGTATTTTATTTTTTTGTTGGCTTTTTACTGTACAGTACAGGTAGTCCTCGCCTTACGACGGAGATCCGTTCCTACGCTGTGTCATAACCCGAATTTCGACATACGTCGGAACATACGTAAATACTTCACCTTATACGTACAGTACTGTATTTTACCAAGCACTTAGCCTATCTTAACACAGTACCCTACATAATTATCAAAAAACACATACATTTGGGAGCCATAATGAAGGGGAAAAAAAGAGTTAATTTCCTACTGGGATGCTGTGGTGAATCCATCCGTCCCTCCTCCGTATTCTTTATTGTATTTACAACGTAAAACCGCCGTAAAACCGGAAACTGCGTAACTCAGCTTTTCAAAATAAAACTTCATTTTTTGTTTTTTTTTTTTTAATGGGAGATGTGTCATAACCACGAAACACCGTAACACGAGACCGTCCTAAGTCGAGGACTACCTGTATTCCATACTGTCCAAATCACTTGAGTAATATTAAAGTTAACAATCATGTATTGTGTATTTTTTCGTGTACAATCCTACTTTTAATTTTTTTTTTAAAAAGCGAGTCTGCAAAACTTGAACCACAAAGTAGCAAGGGACTACTGTAATTCAGGGTTGATGTCCAGTTTTGTTTAACATTTCAACACCATATAAAAGTACATGTTCAACAGCTGAGCTTGTCTCCATGTTGGACAAAATCAGCTTTGATTTGTCAGTTTAATTAACTTTTATTTGTTGACTCTCGTTTTGCTTCGGCATAGATTTTGTAACCACTAATTTTGAATAATATTTTCCAGCAGTTTCTGGAAATACAACTTATCATTGTTTGATGAGGACATAGTTTAAATGCATCAACAGGGAGAAGCAGCGGAAGCAAAGGTGACCTCTGAACTGAAAAATGCTTGTTAACAATGTAATCACTATAATACTGAAACGACAGATATGGACAGGCAGGATTGGACTCGTCTTTGTGCCCCAGAATATCAATTTATCATTGACCCTGACAATGTACTTGCTCTGTCAGCCAGCAAGACAGATGGACTCTAAGAGATGTGTGTGTGTTTGACTGAAGTAAACTAACCTGCGATTTGGGATTTCATGGTTGAAAGGATTGTTGGCTTGAATCAGTCAGGAGAAAAGCTAACAGAGGCATGAACTGCAGGGGTAATAGTCAGGAAACACGCCTGGAGTTAAGTGCTACACTCTTAATTTCAAATTAAGCACAGAAATGCACTGGGAAAAAAACAAATCACATTTAATTTAAACATGGTCCAATCAGGTTTTATTTACATATATGCAATAACACAAATCTTTATGTTCTCTCCAAGAGCTCAATTTGCACAGAACCAATTCGTTCTATCGGCACGCTGTCAAAACAGAAGAGTTTCCACTTTAAACCAATTTTCCTGCAACAAAACAAACAGATGTCCTGTTTTTTTGTTTTGTTTTTCCTCCAACCTTTAATCTTTATTCAGTTTGCTGCAGATTATTTAATCCCTTCTTTAAAATTGCATTTCAGGCACTAATCTGATACACAAATACTGCATCTCAGAGTATTACTGAGTTTCTTTAACTAAAGACGTGTATCACAGTTATAGTTTGCCTTTTTGTTAAATACACTAAATGAGTCTGTGTTCATGACATTTATGTTGATATTTTGCAACTGGCAGCTGATCTGGTTACAGTTTCTTGTCAGAATAAAGGATGTGGCCACACTAAATATGTAACATATGAACAAAGATTGTTTATTCCCACAAACCAGCTGATGCAACCGTGCACATCAGCTAAATTTTTAATGAATCAAAATCAATCAAACTGGCCGAGTCAGTAGCGTAATGCATATGTTGTGGTTTAATGTTTATTTTTATGTTTTGTGTGACTATTCTAATTTTCTCGAGGCATTCTAAGATTACTGATGTTTACCAGCATTTTCATTCCCTGCACATTTCTGCTTTTGAGCCAGTTTCTCTTTGCATTTGTTTATTATGAGAATGTTTATGAAGCATTGTGATCCATTTCTCTTCTGTACATTTTTCAGCTTGTTTCTCATCCTGCAGTTTTCAAACTATTTCGACAAATCATATATCAAAACGTTCAGCTCGTTCAGGAGAAGGGTGCTATGACTTTTGGTATTGGTGCAACTTTAGCTTTTTGAAATAGTTTGCCTTTTCTGCCATTTTTTTCCTCATAGAAAATTAATAGAACTCATTTTACATCATTCAAATATTTAGATCTGTTTACAACCTTTTACTTCTCCTTTCACTATTTGTTCTGGTTCATCTTCTTTAAACTTACTTGCGCAAATAAAAAATCAGCTATTTCAGCTACTTTCAGCTGTTTTGTGCTCGTTTCAGATTCTTTCTGCCAACTATAACATTTTTGTGCTTCTTCTAACTTTTTTTGCTAATATCAGATTTTTATGCTCCTTTCAACTAATTTCTGCAAGTTTAATATTTTTCTACTATTTCAGCCACGATATAGCTGTTTTTATGCAAATTTAGGCTTTTTCAGCTACCGTATTTTCCGGACTATAGGTCGCGGCTTTTTATCATTTTTCATGGCCTGAGACCTATAGTCAGGTGCGACCTATATATGTCTTTTTATAAAATACGCTGATTTGTAATCATTTATTAACAAAAATTAAACTGAGACACACTCTTACAATAATGTCAGCTAACAAATATATATTTTTTAGGTGTTTATCCTGCTAAAATTATTCATTTATTAAAGAAAAGTTCAGCTCAGACACATATTTGCTATAATTTTTTATCAAACAATTAATTGTTTTTAAGTGTTAATCTTCTTAAAAGCCTTGCTGTGCGCTCCTGTGGAAGAGACATTTGCAGCAGAGCTAAACACGGTCCACATTTTGACGTAGGTGCGACCTATATTCAGGTGTGACCTATATATGGATTTTTCCAATTCTTTGGCAATAATTGGACAATGTGACCTATACTCGGGTGCAACCTATAGTGCGAAAAATATGGTAATTCCATATATTTTTTTGCACTCATTAAAAATTTTTCAGCACAATTTTCCGTATCCAGCTCTTTTAGCCCTTTAGAACAAAAAAGATAGAAGAATTATTGTAATTTTCTTTTTGTGTGTCTATGTGTGAGTCCTCCATATAGTCTGTGCTGACAAAAAAAGGCATATTTTTCCTGTAAAAAATCCCCCACATATTTAACCTTTAACAGAATTTATTTTCAAACTACAATCAGAGGCAAATGTTTTGTGTCGTGTGTCTAAAGAAGTCGGCTAATACGACTCGTAAAAGTAAATGAGGCAAAGTAACGGCTATATTTAGCGGATCTCCATGTGAGATGCATCCTGCAGGCAGAACAGTCTATTATGTGCGGGTAAATGGTTTTGATGGATACCCTGCTTTCTTTCATTTCAGAGATTTCAGCAGGTGCACTCGCACATAAGCATGAAAACAAGTGAACTCAAACAGAAATCCTGGACCATTAAAAAAAAAAACACACACACACATCTGAAAAGACCTGGGCAGGAACATTCTGCTCGTTTTTGTTCCAAATGACACAGAATATAAATATCATCTTGTCAGAATGGTTGATCATTGTTTTTTTTTTTAATGTCTTTGAATTTATTTTATGCAAACGATTATAGTTAGATGATACGTGAATTTATAAACCCTTTGTTGTTGTTGCTTCCTAAGTTAGGTGTATAACAGTGTATATATTTTCTGCTGCTTTGTTCTGCAGGGGTCGCCACAGGGAATAAACTCATTAAATATTTGGCATTTGTTTCACATCAGAAGCCTTTCCTGACACAACCCGGGTTTGAACCTGCAACCTCAAGTTTACAAGACTCCAACACTGATTACCGTGGCTCCTCTTTGCTTCTTAAGGTAATATCCTTAAAGTTTAGGGCGATAAAATCAAATTTCCTATACAGGCACAAACTCAAGGCCCTCATAATGAAATGGTTGATGTATCATCTCAGCAGGGATTTATGGCCTGTTGTTGTGAACTCCATCCTTGACATCTAATCCATTATAATCTCTGATGGGACAGTCCTAAAAAACACAATAAATTACACGAAGGTGAAGGCTTTTGAGATGGAACACAGTGTACCTCTGAGTCATGTTCACAGTCTGGTTGATGTCTGTATCTGTGTATTTTGAGTACTTTTTGGTCGTTTTGTGATTTTATCTGTTTGTTTACTTTGTTTGGTATTTTTTTGTTATTGTGTTCTGTTTATCTGCGTTTCATGATTCTGGTCTTTAATCTTCACTTTGATCAGTCTGTGCGTTTCCTCAGTGCCACTTCTTCCTGCGAGCTCTGCTCTTGCCCCGCCCTGTCATGATCCACGTTCATCCTGTCTTAGTTTAGTGTTTATCTTCACAGTCAAGTATTTATTATTCATAGTCTAGTATTTGTTATCTAAGCCTAGTATTTATTTTTAGTGTTTATTTGATCTCAGTCTTAGTCACAGTAGAACAGTTTCTTGTCTCAGTTAATTTGGTCCACCTCTGTAATCAGTGTTCTTCCTGCCTTCATGCCCTGCAGCTATAACCCAGATTTCATCCACCTGTTGCAGCCAGTATACAAGTCCCAGCCTCACTCTCAGTCTCTGCCAGATTTATGAAAAGGTTATCCTGAGTAGTTATCCAGCCTGCTCCTCTTAACCTGTTTTTGTCTTCTGAATTATTGTGCATTACCGTGGATTGGAACTCGCATGGACTAAAAAGTCCATCTGGATAAAGCAAACACGGAAGTGATCATGGACTACATCTGAGATGCTCAACGTCTAACAGGAAGTCTACCCGGAACAGCAAACTGAGGTTAGTCGACTCATTCAAAGTCAAAGCCTCACCTCTGTTCACCCCAGTGGTTAACCTTCTCCTTTCCTTTTTAGAGCTCCTGTTTCCAGTGACATGTGAAAACCGATCCAGCCTTCTATTTCATAATAAACATTTTAAAACTTCTGTGTGTTGGCAATTTAGTGAAACTCAAACCCTCAATCATTACACGCCCACTCTCACCTGATCCCATTTGTTATCAGCCCAGGTGTTCGTCATTATGTTCATCCATTTTTGTCCGTATACTCCAGCAGTTCTGGTTTTTCCCTCAGTGGAGCATTATGCATTTCAAACAACCGCTTCCCTCCTGGTTGGTGAGTCTGTAGCTCCATATGTTTCTTGCATCAGTTTTCGAAGTATGCTGTCAATCAGCCATTGTTTTGTTAATAATAATATAATAACTTTTATTTATAATGCACTTTAGATGCACAATGGATCACAAAGTGCTACAGTGAGTGAACATGAAATAGCATCAAGATAAAAAGCAACCATAAAAGCAAACGAGAGGAGGGACAACCAGGAGGATAATGCATCAAAATAATCACATAGAAAACTTAAAATGCACAAAATGCAGATAATAAAATGTATTTAGTTTATCCTTTAAGCTGTCTGAGCCAAGTCTGCAATTATTGGGCTCTAAACCTCTTTGTATTGTGATATTTGATCATGACTGCCAAATGGCTGACAACTTTAAAGCTGCAGTCTGCAGTTTCTGTAGTGCAGTCTAAGTTTTCTAAAAATATATTTTAACATATTTCTTCATTCTGTCACTATCTCCTGACAGACTGATGTTAGACAAAGTAATCTCTGAAAAAAACTATAGTCCCCTTGCTTCTCCAGGTGGTAAATAAGCATTTCTAAAAAGCCACAGTGACCCGCCGTTAACCAGCCAATAAAAACAGAGCTTCTCACTTCTCACGCTCCTAACCCACGCCCCCCGCTCTCCAGCCCCCGCGGCCGCGCAGGTTCTCGTTCAAAGTATTGCAAAGCGATGCAAAACTGTTTTGTATGTGACACAAATGTATTAAATTCCCCTTCTTCATCCCTGATCTGGACTTTTCTTTTGTTTTTTTGCCAAAAGTCAAGTGATCGCTTCCTCCTCCACTGATCCATGACTGAAATGAGGAAATGGATGAATTTGTCACGAGCGAATTAAACTCGGGTTCAACGTGGCTGCGCGAGGCTCAGCAGATTTCATGGTGTTCTGGTGTGCTGGACCAGCGCTCCATGTTTTTATTTTATTTTTTAGAACGTTTTATTAACATATAATCACAGAACTTCGCAGCGGCTGCCACAGGACATGTAGTGGAGGCGGAGCATTCAGAAACTGCAGCGAGAGCAAGGGGGAGCAGAGCCATATATGGCTCTGAGTGGGGAGGGACGAGAATGCTTTCCCTGTTGAAAATGTTTCTAAGTGCTGCGTTCTACAAAAACTGCAGCTTTAACAAGCTACATAAAGTGTCATTGTGCCAAGGCAGAGTGGTGGTGCAGAGGTTAGAGAAGGCGGCCAGTGATTTGAAGGTCGTCAGTTCAACCCCTCGGACCGACAACATAAAAATGTGGGTGGGAAAAGTGAAGCACCCACACCTGCGTTCACCCTTGTTTGCCCCCAGCATCAGCTCCCCCGAGCCCCCAAATGTCAGCTCTTCTCCATACAGAGGGCTGTGGTAGCTCAGTAGTCTGTGGTTGCTTCAGGAAGGGCATCCGGTGTAAAAACATTCACCAAGACGTCATGAAAATTAATTTCGACCTCTGTGGAAGGGAGCAGCTGAAAGAAAAAGAAACAAAAAATACAGAATGTGCCAAAGTTCTGCTGCTACTGAAAGTTTTTTTTAACCAACATTTTTTCACAAGGAAATAATTTTTACAAGAATGTAGTGTTGATTAGCCAAAGTAGTTTGAGCATTATGAAGATCTATTTTCCATCCACCTACTGTATACAGTATTCTTCTGCTTAGCTGGGGAGGAGTTCGCAGGGGTAGCAGCTGAAGTAGGGAGGCCCAAAATCCCTCTCCCCGGCCACTTGGGCCAGTTCCTCCGGGGAATCCCAAGGCGTTCCCAAGTCAGCCGAGAAACAGTCCCTCCAGCGTGTCCTGGGTCTTCCTCTGGGTCTCCTGTCTGGAACACCTCACCAGGGAGGCGTCCAGGAGGCATCCTAACCAGATGCCCGAGCCACCTCAACTGGCTCCTCTCAACACAGAGAAGCAGCGGCTCCACTCTGAGTTCCTCTCACCCTAAGGGTGAGCCCAGACACCCTACAGCGAAAACTCATTTCGGCTGCTTGTATCCGTGATCTCGTTCTTTCAATCACAACCCAAAGCTCATGACCATAGATGAGGGTAGGAATGTAGATGACTGGTAAATTGAGAGCTTTGCCTTTTGACTCAGCTCTCTCTTCACCATGACAGACCGGCACAGCACCCGCTTCACTGCAGATGCGGCACCTATCCGCCTATCGATCTCCCGCTCAATTTTCCCCTCATTTGTGAACAAAACCCGAGATACTTGAACTCCTCCACTTGGGGTAGGACCTTCTCCCCAACCCAGAGAGGGCACTTTACCCTTTTCCAGCTGTAGACCATGGCCTTGGATTTGAAGGAACTGATTTGCATCCCGGCTGCGTCACACTCTGCTCTGCTCCAGCGAAATCTGTAGATCCCGACCTGATGAAGCCAATATCACATCAGCTGCACAAAAGTAGAGACGCAATCCTAAGGTCATCAAAACGGATCCCCTCCACACATTGGCTGCGCCTAGAAATTATTTCCATAAAACGATAGGAGGAATAAGATCCATTTTATAAACAACAAAACTAACCCACACTGGAAAAAACACCCAAAATTAATGGAGTAAATTTGCACCTATGACAGAATAATCATTTGTTTCTTTGCAATAGTCACATACAAAAAAAACAACAACAAAAAAAAAACACATCCTAATTAGTTTGTTTATTTCCTCTCTAATTTGCATTTTATGTTGCAACGTGTTTCCTTCTGCAAGGTGTGCTGATCCTGGTAGTTTATAGTAAATGGAGTATTTTAATGAACTTCTAATAGAAAGCCTGGAGAAAATAAAATTAGCTGGTAGTAATTCCCCACAATATCTTCAAGTGATAATAAAAATCAAGTCTCGGTTGGCTGCACATCCGTGGGAGTTCTAAATCTGAGTTTGACTTAAAAAAGGTTTATTTATCACAGCAAAACACATTTTATATGAAAACTTAATCCAGTTTTACAAAGATTATCTGCAATTCAATGAAAACCTGCATTCCTCAAATACAAGACTGCATTTAACAATCTAACCTCTCAAAATTGGAACTTTAGTTCTATTTATTTTTGTTCAGCAAAGCTGTACAGTATTTAAAAAATAATCATGTGACCTTTACTGGTAAAGATACTGTTTGCTTTAACTCATCAAACTGTTGTGATGGTGGTATAGTAGAAGGAATGTATTTTTAACATAGTCGTTTTTCTAAACCTAAACCATCCAAACTTGAAGTAGCAACAAACTTAATATAAAAAATGACATCTTGGTGTTGCGATCCTCGGTTTTCAGACACACTTGCAGACAGGCAAGGAGAGCGGGAGTTTAAATAAAATGAATTTGTTAAACAGCAAAACAAAAGGCAGCAAAACTTACATGAGCGAGGTGTTAACAAGAACAGGACAAAACAGATCATCAGGTACACAGGGACAAGCAGAACTGAGGAGGACCAGGACGTCTGTAGGATAACAGCGCAATGAACGGACGTCTGTGAAGAGGAGAGTTTTAAATAAGGCTGGGGGAGAGTGAGAGATGAGTGCACCTGGGATGATACTGATTGGAAACTGGTGTGACTGATGAATGGCTGGCGAGACAGTCTGAGGAGCGAGTGAAGAATGGCAGGGAACAGATTGACAACATAAGGAGCAGAAAAGGAAATAAATAAATTAAAAACAGAAAGAAAACACACAGTATGACAGATTATGTTGCTTGGTTTTACACTTGCAACCTGCATGTAAAAATGTTGCTCATAAATTTGACTACAGGTAGTCCTCGACTTACGACGTAGATCCATTCCTACGCAGCGTCGTAAACCAATTTTCAACGTAAGTCGGAACATACGTACATACTGCACCATATACATGTACAGTACTGTATTACCAAGCACTTAGCTAACACAGCACCCTACATAATTATAAAAAACACATATGTTTGGGAGCCATAATGAAGGGAAAAAAGAGTTAATGGCCTACTAGGATGCTGTTGACGCCGTCCTCCTCTGTCCATCCGCCGTACCTATATTCCGTTTTTTGTTTACGACGTAAAAACCTGTTCACAGTACAATACAGTATTCCTCCGCCGCTGCACCATATACAGTACAATATTTTTTGCCGCCGCACTACGTACAGTACAATATTTTCCGCCGCTGCAGCGCATAAAGTACAATATTTTCCGCCGCACTTTACGTTTACGACGTAAAACCGGTCGTAAAACCGCGTTCACAGTACAGTGCAGTGTATTCCTCCGCTGCTACGTTTACAAAGTAAAACCGGTCCATCCGCCGTATTCCTGCGCCGTGTACAGTTCAATACTGTATTATTCCGCCGCTGCGTCACGTTTATGACGTAAAACTGCGTAACTCGAAATAAGGCTTTTCATAGTAAATGGGAGATGCGTCATAACCACGAAACGTCGTAACTCGAGACCGTCGTAACCCGAGGACTACCTGTACTATACCTTAGTTTTCACTCTTGATGTTCCCACACTCAACCACCAGGCATGTAGTGCATTATGAATACCAGCACTGTTTCAAGTTGCAGAAAGTGAATATCACGATTATAATATTTCCACTGCTGTAGCTGCCAGCTAACTTTGCTTATTTTTTGTGAACAGTATGGCTCTAATGGGAACTGATGAGGATGAAATAATGAATGTAGTTAAAAAATGTACTGACAAAAAATCCAAAGACTGTGAAGAAATGGATATGATGGTGGTGAAGGAAATAATGAGTCATGTTATTGAACCCTTTACATATATATGTAATTTTTCATTTTCAACTGGAGTGTTTCCCAACAGAATGAAAATAGCTAAAGTAGTTCCTCTATTCAAAAATGGTGATAAAAGTATATTCAATAATTATAGACCGATATCCTTGTTGCCTCAATTTTCAAAGATTTTAGAAAAATTCTTCGTGTCCAGACTTGACCAATTCTTGGGTAAATACAATATTCTAAGTAACAGCCAATATGGATTTAGATCAAACAATTCAACATCCATGGCTCTTATGGAGTTGATGGAACAAGTTACAACAGCTGTGGATCAGAAACAACATTGCATAAGTATGTTTGTTGATCTAAAAAAAGCATTTGACACCATTGATCATTCCATTTTACTAGATAAATTAAAACAATATGGTATTAGAGGACCTGCATTGCAATGGATATTTAGCTATCTGAAAGATAGAAAGCAGTTCGTTCAAATAGAAGATGTAAGATCTACTTTAGGAAATGTTTTATGTGGCGTACCACAAGGCTCTATACTTGGACCTAAGTTATTTATTTTATATGTAAATGACTTAATGAAGTTGTCCGATGTCCTCAAATGTGTTCTTTTTGCTGACGACACTACTTTCTTTTGTGCGGGCAAAGATTTGGAAGAATTGTTTGAGTTGGTAAATATTGAATTTGTTAAATTACAAAATTTGTTTAAATTAAATGTTATCTTTGAACCTAGACAAAACTAATTATATGATTTTTAGTAAGAAAAAAATAACTGTTGATGTTCATTTTAAGATTGATGGCTCTGAGATATGTAGGGTAAGGGAAGTGAAGTTTTTGGGTGTAATTATTGATGATAAGTTGTCATGGAAACATCACATAAATTCTGTAAAAACTAAACTATCAAGATCTATTGCATATAGAGTTAAAGATTTATTAAATGACAAAGCAATGTATTTGCTGTACAATGCAATAATAATCCCACATTTAATTTATTGCGTTGAGGTTTGGGGTACAGCGTGCAAAACTATAACCAAGCCCGTTTTTATTTTACAGAAAAGAGCAATAAGGATCATCACCAGAAAGTATTATTACCATCAAGAAAGTTAATTCTCAATATGTGACAAACAATAATGTTTACTTGGTGGGGTAGCTTCAGTTTGCTTTGGACTACTCTGACTGACGAAGCCCTCTGGAGTGAGGGTGAAACGTTTCTACTAAAAAGAAACTGACCAGATGAACTGATTGAGAATGAGCGGTATTATTACCATCCATCAAATGTATTGTTTAGCAAATTAAAATTACTGAAATTTTATGATCTGGTTGACTACAACATACTCTTAATATTGTACAAGGCGCAAAACTTCACATTACCCTCAAATATCCAAACGCTTTTTGTAAAAAGACGGAGCACATACAATCTTAAGGGTACTGATATTTTTGTTAAGCCAAAACATAGTACTAGTTTAAAGAGTAGGTCTACTTTAATTTATGGAATAGGTATATGGAATGGTTTAGAAAACGATATCAAAGTTGCAAAAACAATGACTTTGTTTAAAAAAAATGAATACATTTAGGTTTCTGGAAAAATATGTATAAATTGGTTTGTTTCAAATTTTCTGAATGGTAAAATATGAGTTATTTATTGTGTAATTATTTTGTTTGGATTATTGTTCTTTGAATTGATTGTTTGAATTAATTTTGTTAAAAAAGGGGCAGACATAAGATTTTATCTTCTTCTGCTTCCTTTCATTTCATGTAATGTTTCAATTTTATTTAGGTGGAATTGTAAATTGTTTTTTGTGTTCTTTTAAATTTTAAATGAATAAAGAATCTAAACAAAACTAAACTAAACTAAACTTATCTAAACAAACTTTGCTTAAAAACCTTTAAAGCTCCGCTGACATCATCTTTTAACTTTCCATAAAATGGCACAACATATATATATATATTAAGATTGACTTCTGATCGTTTTTGCTAAAACTATGTGAAATTAATGAAAATTCCTCTCCAAAATAGTTTAAAATTAGCGCCGTTGTTTTACACGGTAAATTCGGGTTTTTCCGGTCACGTGATTGTGACGTAAGATACAGATCTCTGTTCCAACGGCACATTTAATACAATGTAGAAAGATACAAACGCATCCGTCGAATTTAGCCATTTAAAACTTTAGATTTTAGCGATTTGGCTTCAGTTCGTGAAGAAGAAGTTATTTTGAGTGATAAACAACAAACAGCAATGTTTCTTTTGTCCGTGTTGCTTTTTTTTTCAGGAGAGGTTTCACATACATGAAGTGAGCACCAGATGTCAGCAAAGCTATCGTGATAACTCTTACAGAGCACTGTAGATTGCTCTGCTTTGCTGACATCTGGTGCTCACTTCATGTATGTGAAACCTCTCCTGAAAAAAAAAGCAACACGGACAAAAGAAACATTGCTGTTTGTTGTTTATCACTCAAAATAACTTCTTCTTCACGAACTGAAGCCAAATCGCTAAAATCTAAAGTTTTAAATGGCTAAATTCGACGGATGCGTTTGTATCTTTCTACATTGTATGAAATGTGCCGTTGGAGCAGAGATCTGTATCTTACGTCACAATCACGTGACCGGAAAAACCCGAATTTACCGTGTAAAAAAACGGCGCTAATTTTAAACTATTTTGGAGAGGAATTTTCATTAATTTCACATTGTTTCAGCAAAAACGATCAGAGGTCAATCTTAATACTGTATATATATATATGTTGTGCCATTTTATGGAAAGTTAAAAGATGATGTCAGCGGAGCTTTAACCACTTATTGTATCTGTTCTTAGCAGCTCATGCTAATTAAGAAGTTAGGACGGGCTTGCTCAGCAACCTAAACAGACCATAAGGGTCACCTGAGCTCACTTTTCTGAAGCTGCAGTTTCGTTATTTTTCATTCATTCAACCTTTATTTATACAGGTGGTCTTGTTGAGGCTCAGGGACTCATTTACAAGAGAGACCTGATTTTAACAAAGAATGATGACAACAGTTGACAACAATAGACAACTAAAACAACAATAGACAATCATAAAAGAAAACGTAAACTGAGAAGAATAATTAAAGAAAAGTGAAAGAAAATGGTATTTAAAAAACCGAAACAAAAAAATATCTAGATTGTAAAGCGATGTAGAATACTAGAATAGTAAAAACAGGAACATGTCTGCAGTGGTTTTTGCCATGAACTTAGCAGATGTTTGAAGCCACTTTAGAGAGGTCAAGGTCGAGAGCTTCAGATTCTTTTTGCAAGGTGTTCCAGGATACTTAACCAGGAAGCTTTGCAGAGAGTGTTGAAGGCTGTACAGAAGTCTGTCAGAGTCATTATCCCCACCATCACAGATATCTACACCTCTAGATACAGGAAGAGGGCCACCTGCATCATGAAGGACCCCACTCATCCAGCACACACACTTTTTGCCCCGCTCCCTTCAGGAAATAGGTTAAGGAGCATTAATTGTAGAACCACTAGAACAGGGCTGTCAAACTCACTTATGAAAGCGGGCCAAAATTAAACCCTTTTTCAAACTACGGGCCAATTTCAGAATCTACATTAACTCAAGTTAGATACCCAACTTTTTTTTTTTGATCACATGTTCCTCAACAAGAGTTTGGTTGGTTTCATTTGACATTCTCTGTTGCACTTTTGACATCATAATAAAAAATTACTGAAATAAATTACTGATAGAAGTATTTTACATTTAAAGTATCATCTTGGGGGCCAGATTAAATAATAATAATAATAATAATGAATTCAATTTATAACGCACTTTTCATTAATGAAAATCTCAAAGTGCTACAAGGAGCAACATAATTAAATGTCAATAAAACAAATAATAAAACAATTAAAATCAATAACAATATCAGCTAAGATCAAATCATGAGGAGGTAGAGTATGCTCGGTCGAAAAGAAAGGTCTTCAAGCCGCTCTTAAAGTCAACCACAGACTGTGGGGCTCTTAGACAGTCAGGAAGAGAGTTCCACAGGCCCTCATTAAATGTCAATGAGGGCCACATTTGGCCCCCGGGCCTTGAGTTTGAGATAGGGGCACTAGACAGCTTCTACCCTGAGGCTGTTAGACTCATGAATCTCTAACCAGGAATCACTGTGAGAAATCACATCATGTTGCGGCTGATCTGTTTCATGTTGCTGTGTTCATTTGTGCTCATCTGCTCACACAGACTCATGTTCGTTTGGTCTATTGTTTTTATTCTACTAGTGCTTAGCGTATTTTCATTAACGTTTTTCTTAGTTTAAATCTTAGATCCTATTACTGTTTTTCTTTTACATTTAAATACTTTTGTTGAGCGTAACTGGGTCCCTGTTTACAAAATTTTGTTCCACCACATGACAAATAAATAACATTGAATCCTTGATACAGAAGTAGGAGAAGGCCCTTTTGCCTAGTTCAGTCCACACTGAGGGAACACTGCAGGTAATAATGTCCTGCGAGTGCTCGCTGTAGCTGCACTCACACAGTGACATGTACAAAGTAGGAGATGTATGAAGGCAACAGGCCAAGAAGTGATTTAAAGATGAAAATGTACCAGTGAGAGAGTCTACATGAAGTTAATGATGACTGGTTAACAGGTGAATACAGGGTGCAGTGATGGGTATGGTAGTTACAGCCAGTTATGAATTTTAGCGAACCATGATAAACAGCATCGAACATCTGCAAGGAACTTTTAGGGGCGTTTATGTAAATATCCCCATAGTCAATTAGTCAATATTAAAACCAAAAATCAAAAACAATTTATGTACAGATGGAATCTTTAAAGATTGATTTTGCTTCAACAATAAAACACTCTGCAGCTTAAGGGAGTACAATTCCATATGATTGCACAATTTAGAAGTGTGGTATCTACTTCTACTTTGTGGGAGCTAGCTCCAAGGACACTTCAGTGAGATGGATTTAAAACTTTTGACATCACATGAATCAAAGGATTTAGTTTTGTCTTTGGCAAACCTTGCCCTGTCTGTACTAAAAGATGTGACCATCTCTGAGAGGAAAATTACAAAACCTGGTACGTTTAAGATTGATACGATCCTCGTGGAGGAAAGCTTTAATCTCTGCCAACAAACATATCCCACTCAATTTTGCCATTATAGCTCTGAACGACCCAACACTAGGTCAAATCCAAAACATGAACGAGTTTCTTCCTACAAGGTAGAACATTAGTGCATCCATGTTTTCCATTTATTCAGCCTGCCATCTGGTTAACTGCTGTTTCATTGCTGCTTTTTGGCCACTTTGAAAAACCCCAGCTGAATTGTGGGTGCATCTGTAATCCATGCATACACTGTGGCTTGTTTTTGGAGCCCACTGTGAATGGATGGTATGATGAGAGAAGATTCCTTCACCTCATTACATGATCTATTTAAAAACCAGAGAGCAGATGCTCCATCCGGCTGATTAAATGATAGCTGATGTCCTCCGCCAACACGCTCGTCTCCAATGAGAAGCACCAGCGCCACGGAGTGTTGCAGCTAAGCAACTTTGTGCCCAAGTTTTTTCATGTGTGGGACGGTTTTAGCAACCATCACTGGGGAGTGATGGATCAAGCTGCGTGCTCCCATCTGCCCGTCAATATGATCCATCACACACGGACACACTAAATCTGTTTTCCACAACAGGTTTGCAGCACAAAAAGCAAAAGAAAAATGTGGTGCTTTGGAAAAAATGAACTTTGTTTCACAGTTATATGTTTGGAATAACACTTCAGGTAATGCCGCATATGGAATCTTTTCTGGGATAAAGGCAAATAAAAACAAATAACTATAAATCATTTGTGATGTCATATCATTTCTGTGATGTCATTTTTGTACCTTAGTATTTACCGGTAAATGGCCTCTTGTAACTTATGGTGCATGCATACAATCATTGCCCTTATTCTACTCAATGGGATTGTTTATCAGAGCTTGACTAATGAAAATTATGAAAATTTTCAATTTACTGTACAGTAGGCCCTCTGTACTTCGCGGTTCGTTTATTGCGGACTCGCTGTATCGCAGTTTTTCAAAATTAGATTTGACACGACACACAATCGGCAGATTGATGGATGAGCCACACGATTGGCATGGAATTTTTATTTAAAATAAATTATTTAAAATTATTTAGCACCTGCAGTACATTAGAAAAATCTTCCTCCTGCAACGTTGTACTGTCCATACGGCAGGATAAACTTCCTGCTGCAGCTGATCAGCTGTTCACCATGCAGAGCAGAGAAGTGGGTGTGGCCAAGAGAACTTGCAGGTGGCAA
>JBBPBX010012713.1:8913-27648 GCA_038048925.1 Garcialebias charrua | reverse complement strand
AGGAAAACGTGTCAGGAGACAGAGGGAGAGGAGGAAAGTGAAGAATGTAGGACTGAGGGTTGCAACTCTAAATGTGGGGACAATGACAGGCAAAGGTAGAGAGCTGGCTGACATGATGCAGAGAAGAAAGGTAGATGTTTTATGTGTCCAAGAGACCAAGTGGAAGGGCAGCAAGGCTCGCAGTATTGGAGCAGGGTTCAAACTGTTTTACCATGGTGTGGATAGAAAGAGAAATGGAGTAGGGGTGGTCCTGAAGGAGGAGTTGGCAAAGAATGTAGTAGAGGTGAAGAGAGTGTCAGATAGGGTGATGTGTCTAAAGGTAGAAGTAGAAGGTCTGATGCTAAACATAGTAAGTGGTTATGCTCCACAGGTTGGATGTGATGGGGAGGAGAAAGATACATTTTGGAAAGATTTGGATGAAGTGATAGAGAGTATTCCCAGGGAGGAAAGAGTGGTGATTGGAGCAGACCTGAATGGACATGTTGGTGAAGGAAACAGAGGGGATGAGGAAGTGATGGGTAGGTTTGGTGTCAAGGAAAGAAACCAGGAAGGACAGATGGTGGTGGATTTTGCCAAGAGAATGGAAATGGCTATAGTCAATACCTATTTCCAAAAGAGGGAGGAACATAGAGTGACCTATTCTAGTGACCATTCTCCTTGAAAAACTAAATAAATATGGTATTAGAGGACCAGCATTACAGTGGGTATCTAGCTATTTGAAGGACAGGAAACAGTTTGTGCAAATAAATGATGTTAGATCTGACCTCCGTGATATCACTTGTGGAGTTCCTCAGGGTTCTGTGCTTGGACCAAAGTTGTTTATTTTATATGTGAATGACTTGGTAAATGTGTCAGCACTACTTAAATGTGTTCTTTTTGCCGATGACACCACTTTTTTCAGTTCGGGTAATGACATAAAACAGATTTTGGATATGATGAAAACAGAATTTATAAAAATACAAACTTGGTTTAAATTAAACAAATTATCTTTGAATTTAGATAAAACTAACTACATGATTTTCAGTAACAAAAAGGGAATTGTTGATGACGATCCATTTGAAATTGAAGATGTTGTGATCTGTAAAGTGAGTGAAGTGAAGTTTCTGGGTGTTATCATTGATGACAAACTGACATGGAAACATCATGTAAATTCTATTTAAAAAAAAACTAGCTAGAGCAATTGCAGTACTGTATAAAGTCAGGGATTTTTTAATTGATAAAGCTTTACATATGTTGTATAACACAATCATTGCTCCACATTTAATCTATTGTATTGAGGTTTGGGGAAAAGCATGCAAAACTATTACAAAGCCTGTTTTTATTTTACAAAAGAGAGCTGTAAGAGTAATCACCAGAAAACATTTCACTCACCCTTCAAACACCTTGTTTATTCAACTAAACTTATTGAAATTCCAGGAATTGGTAGAATATAGTATTTTATCAATTATGTATAGGGCTCATAATAACACATTACCTTTAAATATCCAAAGAAATTTTATAAAAAGACAAAGTTATTACAATCTCAAAGGGACAGAGATATTCATCAAACCACAATTCAGAACCAGCTTAAAAGGACGGTCTACCTCAATTCAGGGAATTCGATTGTGGAATGCTCTGGAGAGTGATGTTAAAAATGAAAAATCAATGTATACATTTAAGAAAAAGGTCAAAAAGGACTTGCTCAAAAACTATATGATGTAATCTTGCGTGTTTGTGTATTACAATTATGTTGTACTTATGATGTACGGTACGTTTGTGTATTACAGTTAGAAAAATTAAGTAGAGTTATTCATTTTATGAAGCAGTTTGTGTATTACAGTTAGAAAAATTAAGTAGAATTATTCATTTTTGTGATGAATTTGTGTATTACAATTAGGAAAATTAAGTAGAATTATTCATTTTGTGAACATCTTGATGTTGTGCCATCTTTTAGTTTGTGTATTTCAATTAGAAAAATTAAGTAGAATTAAGTAGAATTATTCATTTTATGATCTAGTTTGTGTATTACAGTTAGGAAAATTAATAAAAAAAAAAAAAATAGGAAAATTAAATAAAATTATAAAAAAATAAAATAAAAAAAATAAAAAAATTAGAATTAGAAAATTAATTAGAATTATGGGTGATGTAGTTTGTGTATTACAGTTAGAAATATTAAGTAGAATTATTCATTTTGTGATCTAGTTTATGTTTTACAGTCAGGAAAATTAAGTAGAATTATTCATTTTGTGATGTAGTTTGTGTATTACAGTTAGGAAAATAGGTAGAACTATTCATTCTGTGATGTTGCTTGAAAGTTATCATTGGTTGAACAAACTGTGAAATAGGGGCAGATATAATAAGATTTCATCTTCTTTCTGCTCCCTTCATTTTATCCTACTTGTAATCTTGTATCTGATGAAACTGTCTTGTATTGTTCTTTTAAAATGAATGAATAAACATCAAATCAAATCAAATCAAACAACTCTCTAAAACGTCTACCAGATCAATTCTCCTAAACTGGAGCCGATTTAAATTGCATTGACTGCATGCCTATAACATATTTGGACCATTAAATGAAACGGACCTTTGCTGCCCAAAATATCAACAGCAGAATTTGATTATAGCAACCAAAGCAAGTCGTAATGGCAGAAGAAAATTAGAGGAGTGAAGAAATTGTGAGTTTTCTTGTTCAACAAAAAATTACTAACTGTATGATTTCCTAATATCATGCAGCCACAGTTATAATAGAAAATACTTGTTTAAAAGAGAAACAATCATAATCTGTGAAGCATTTGGTTTCTTTGCTCTTCAAAAATGATTGGGTAAAAGCCAAAATACTTGCAATTTTTGCAACTGTCCTTTACAAATTCATATTTGTAATTATTGTGACATTTATTGGATTTCTCTACAAGGATGAAGTGAAAGTTTCCTAAAACTAACTGTAAGAAAAATGCAGCTCGCCTCTGATAACAGGAGCCGCTGCTGATAGCAGGGACAGTTAAGCCCTTCTCTAATGAGCCCCATGTCTCTTTAGGTGCAATTAATGCTGAGAATGCAGATGTGCGGTATTCCAAAACATCAGGAGGGGGTGGGTGAGAGGGAGTGAGGAGGTGGGGAAGGCTTTCAAAGGGACATAAGGAGAGTCTGGATGAGTGACAGATGTCCTCCATTTACAGCTGGAGTAATGGCAGCTTGAGACCCATCCTCGAAGATGCTTTCAGTGCTGATGCAGCTGCCTGGCTCCGTTTGATCGCTTTAGAACGGAAGTGAAATTTGGCAGAATTAGAAAGGGGATATTTTTTAATCTAAGCATTATTTTGTGTATAAAATTGACTGAAAATGGTCTGGATAGCCCACAGATAAACCACAAAAAATTATATATCCTACATTTGGTCCCCTTTAAGATTTTTTTCTTTGTCTAGCATTTGAGTTTTTACTAGATACAGCTTAAACTGCATTACATGTATAGCATTTCTCTTCTTGTTTAATGCTAAACTGATTTATCTTCATATAATTTCTAACCATATTTGCATAGAAATATAAAACATCCTGAAGGGTTTTTGAAAGCATCTGGTTGTTTATTCACGTCTTTCAGGTGTGAATGATGAAAGACAGGCAGGATGAGGTTTGATCCGCTACATTTTACAGTAAATTCCTAAAAGATAAACAATCACTGCATAATTTAATGTGGGTTTTCATACCTAGCAGTGATACTACGGGTGCAGATTGCATCTTTATGCAGGCGAGTAGATTGTGAGCCCATGCTGCTGCCCAATACAGCCCAAACAACCACCAATCAGAGGGCTATTATGTCTCAGGGAGCCTTTATTTTTCTGGCATCTTGAGAGAGGTGAAAGCAAGTGTGAGCAGGAGAGAGAGAATTATAAACAAACAAAAACAGTAAGAGAAAATAAGAAGAGAGTGAAAAAGAGACAAAGGTGCTGGAGGAAGCTGGGCCAAAATCCTCGCTTTCAAACCCCCAAATTTCAGAAAGGTCGCCAAACTCAGAGAAAGAGCACAGACAATTAGTGCCAACACTAACACGGGTAACGGCTCCAAAATGAAATTCACACGAGCCTGCTGCTGAGCAAGACTAGCCAAGAAAATACTCGGCCTGAATCAGGCAAAGCTTGAATGGCAATAGAAGAGAGGAAGCAAATTCCTGCTTCAGTCGACTGGCCCTCCAAGCCGGCAGCCAGTTGGAGGGCAGCAACAGGCAGGAAGGCTCAACATGAAGAAAAGACTGTCTACCACCTCAGCATGGCTCAGTGGACAAAAACTATGAAGCAACTGCAAGACCATGAATCTGAAACTGAAAGGAAATGTGAGGGACGTGGTTATGTGACTACTTAGAGAAGAAGAAAAAATACAGTATTTCCGGCCTATAAGTCGCACCGGAGTATAAGTCGCATCAGTCCAAAAATGTCTAATAATTTGGAAAAGTCCATAAATAAGTTGCATCTATTTTGCGTTACCGCTGACACGTCGCGTTTGTTAAGCGTCACCGATGACAACCCAGAAATGTGGGCCTGTGTTGTGCCAAAAATCGATTGTCTGCCAAATAGAGGCCACGAGTGCGTGCACGGGAGGACTTTAACAAGAATTTAACAAGATTAACACTTAAAAACAACAAGAATTTAACAAGATTAACACTTAAAAACAATTACAGTATTTGTTTGCTTGAAATTATAGCAAAGGTGTGTCTCAGTTTAAAGGTTCAGTATGTAATTTCTGGAACACGCTGGAACTTAGGAAAATTTTGAACAGAGACACGTTTCTGGTCCCTCCCCCTCAGAGCCATATATGGCTCTGTTACCCTTGCTCTGCTGAAATTCAAATTCAAGCTCTGTTTTTATTGGCTGATTCAAATTCAAGCTCTGTTTTTATTGGCTGGTTACAAACTCTGTTTTTATTGGCTGGTTAACGGTGGGTCACTGTGGCTTTTTAGAAATGCTTTTAGAGAAGCAAGGGGACAATAGTTTTTTTCAGAGATTACTTGTCTAAAATCAGTATGTCAGGAGGTAGTGACAGAGTGAAGAAATATGTTAAAAATATATTGTTAGAAAAGTTACATACAGCTCCTTTAACTTTTCCTTAATAAATGCACTTTGACGGTCGAATTAGCTGCATTTTAAAAGCCGATGCATAGAAGCAGGAGCGCGCAGGACGTGGCGTAGTGGTAATGGCAGTCGTCCCCCGATCGGAAGGTTGGCGGTTCGAATCCCGGTTCCCCACACCATGTGTCGTTGTGTCCTTGGGCAAGACACTTAACCCCGAGTTGCTCCCGGTAGGACTGGAAAGCACCTTGCATGGTAGTCTGCCGCTACCGGTGTATGAATGTGTGTAGCATTCAATGGCCCTCATTCACGAAAATGTTCGTATTTTTATCCTAAATTTCTCCTACTTTTGTTCGTACGAAGCGTTCGTACGAACATGCCACGTCAGATTCAACAAAGTCTTCTATCCTGAGGAAACGTGTGTAAATGGGTTGCGTAAATTTAATGAATCCCACCTGTTCTAAACAGCTGCGCGTGCACGCGAGAGGTTATTTACATAATTCCCACCCCTCAAAACACCATATAAGGCCACGTTTCCTGCCTTCTGACAGCAGGAAGTGTCCATTCATTCAAACTCAAGAAGTAAAAGGAGGAACTTCACGCGTTCGGAGATCTGCTCTCAGTCGCGCTGTGGCTACCCCCCCCCCCCCCGCAAGTGTCGGATGGTCAAATATCTTTAATTTTAGTGTACTGTGTTACATTATAGTTTCACTTATTCAGAAGAGCCGTGGCGCACCGCTACCCCCCCCGCAAGTGTCGGATGTGTTTTTGAACAGAAGCATTTTAAAATGTCTCGAAACTACAGTTAACTTCATATTAATATTGTAGTGCATATGTTTTGTCTCCCGTGGGTCGTACAGTATCAGAAATCAAGAATAAATGGTTTGATCTGAAAATGGCTTCAAACAAACGTCTCGCCGCAGCACGGACAGGAGGTGGTCAAGGAATAGTCTGAGATGGTGGACAATAAATGCCACGCTGCAAGACGCGTGCCAACATGTTTTGCAGCACAAATGGGTCATGCGCGCACCTCCTGGTCAGCGCGCAACCACATTCTGCAGGTTATATTTCGAATCAGATATAATAATCTATTGCTCCGATGGTGTTTGGCACAAGATCAGTCTTAATTCGTACTTGTTCTGCGGCGGTGTATGGGGATTTTATGTACCTGGGTGTTAATATGAGGAGCGGCTTTGATGACCAAGGGGAGCGCACGACTCACTGAAGCCTGCGCGACACACCAGACAAATTAAACTTAAAATTATAATTCTAATTCAAACAGAATAACCTATTGTCAAGAATAATTATGGTGCGTGATTTTTTTAAACCCAAAATATTTTCTAAATAACGAAATATGAAGTTATTCGTGGAGAAGATCCGTCTGGATGACAGCAGACTGACGCTCCTAAAATATACGACAGGTCCGGACCACTCGTAAATTTTGTTCGTATCTGAAAAAAATCGTAGGATACGAAAACATTGTTGAATGCCACAAATGATCCTAAATCACTCGTACGCACAGTTTAAGAACAAATCTGTGCGTACGAACGGTTCGTGCATGAGGGCCAATGTGTGTAGCGCTTTGAGATTTTCACTAATGAAAAGCGCGTTATAAATTGAATTCATTATTATTATTTCTTCAAAATTTAACAAGATAACCACCTAAAAACAATTATTTGATTGTTCTAACTTATAGTAAAGGTGTGTCTCAGTTGAACTTTTACTTAATAAATGCACTTCAATAGTCAAATTAGCTGCATTTTGCCGAGGCGGCGCAGCGAAATTAAGCTGATTTGACGGTTGCTCCAGGTATGATCCCGGAGCTGAACGAAGGTGTCAGTATATGGCAAGCCGATTGCATCATTTATAGCCATTTTATCAATCACATGACACAACTGCATGCCTTACTACTTGAGTGCCATATAGCGGCTGAAAATGGTAGTGTTCAATATTTTCAATGTCAGAATGAATTAAAATGATAATATCTCAGTCAAAAATTGGTTTATAAATATGGGGGGGGGGGAATCCATTAATAAGTTGCTTCGATGTATAAGTCGCAGTGTACACAAATTATGCAAAAAGGTGCGACTTATAGGCTGGAAAATACGGTAGTTGTGATTCTAATTTTTATCAGTAGGACTAAACTGTTTAAACCAACCAAGAAAGTTTTTAACAAGAATGTGAAATTATTACCAAAGCAGTTTGTCTTATGAGGAACAAACATCTTGCAGGCAGTGGCTATGTGCAGCTCAGCACTGAGAAGAGCTTTGACGATGAGGTCCTCAATTTGTCTCATCAGCACTGGAACAGATGAAATGGAAAGAATCTATTTAAAAATGGTCCAAATAATTACTCTCTGAAAGCTTTATTATGATTTGGTCACACTCGGAGGCGGTCTTGGACATTACATTTTAAAGTACTAAACAGCCCGACTCACATGTGGTGTCTTTTCCCTCCTGCTTCAAATACCTCAGCACTGCGCTCATACTCCATTTGTTCCCATAATCCTCGACTTCAGGGTCATCGCAGCTGAAAAGAAAGAAATGCACTTCAAAGACCAGAGCTGGAGTGAAGGGATGAGTCAGGGGGGTCTTCCCCTAACAGCAACCTGTCCAGTGTACACATGAGGCAGCTTACCTGACATAATCACTGCTCTTTTTGTTCAAGCTGTAGTTGGTGAGATGCATGAACGTGTTCTTGATGTTTGTAAATGTTCGATCATACTTGACTGTTGCAAATCTGTGAACAAGTAACGTTCATTATTCGAAGGAGAGAGAGAAAAAAAACATTATTTCACCTCCACGTTCAGACAGCTGACACTTTGAATACAGTAATAGGGGCACTTTGGGGAAGAGAATAGCCTCTGGTGGTGTTTGAGAGGAGTGGATGCAACATGTGCATTAATGAGAATTCCCTGGCACACGCCATGTACCTGAATATCAACACCACCAAAGGAATGTCAGTAGATAAAAGCAGGATTCAGAATGTGGCTATGATTTACTGCTCACAACTGATAATGAAGCCAGCAGAGAAGAGGGCAGTGGCACACTGTTTTCCAGCGTGAGCACATACCTCTATCAGAGCGAGGCGAGGAGCCAGCCATTCCATAAATCATCTCCCCTCTCCTCCTGGCCTACCTGAGTCTCATGTATGCCTGTTCCCACCTTGGTGAATTATTGTTGCTCGGAACACATGGATGCGGAAAAATGCAGCACAATTACATAAAACCCTCCTGAGAAATGATCTCCGAACAATGACAAAATCACTAACTTCAGATTAGCACATCCTACTACAACTCAAACAATAGGGTGCTTTGTTTCAGAATCGCCAGTGCCACACATTTTACACTGTTAGCACAGAAAGTTTGGGATGCCCTCTTGTGGAAACAGAGAGAATAAAAAATAAATACCAAAGTGAGCAAAAGCTACTCAAATAAACTACATATAAAAATACCCACAGCATTACAACTAGATTTGAAGTACATTCAGTACATAAAACAATTTAAATAATGCCTCTGAATCAGCTGATCCAGTCCTTACACTGCAAAGTTTATTTAATATTTGGACTATATTTAATTGGATTATTCTGAACATTTATAATTTCTCTGTATAATGGCCAAAGATTACTGCAATAACTGAATTAGTGTCCACCACATTAAAATCATAAGCAGAGGAGAAGTAACTTTGTTTAAATTGGTCGTCACCGACCATTTTAATCCACGTTACATTGTGTGGTCTTTTGCAAAAACAGCTGAGAAAAAACATCTTGTTTTGATATATTCCTGACATTCCCATCCTGAAGAGACATCTGATCACACAAGTACAAAATTTCCTTTCTCACGAATTTTCTTTGTACAGTAGCTTGTTCAGATAAGCAGGGTTAGAAATGTGCACTTGTGTATCCAAACTTATAAAAAAAGTTATTTTTGATAGTGCTGAGTGGGCCACTAAAGATGAAACTCGCAACATAAAAAAAATCCAGAGTTGTTGTTCGAAAAACGTGGGCTTCTATTTCACAACAAACAGAACCAAACCTTCACCCAGCTGTCTTAAAATTGAAAAGAAAATATATGTTTTGCTTATTTTAGGAAGAAGAAAAAAATTCCCCAAGAAGAACACAGTTTATTTGAGTAGGAAAAACCTGGAAGTTCGGCCAATCAAGAGTGCAAAAGATCTAAGGTGCAAACACTGAACAGAGACACTTAAAGCTGCAACACCCTGCTATTTCTAGACGAAAGGAAATAGTTGTTAACATGTTTTAATTAATCTGTTTTCCTTCCTAAAAACAGTATCTGGATCCATCCATCCTTTAGCTGTACCTGCTATATAGCATTACAGGAAGTGGAGGCTTATTAAACCAGAAGTGGGGAAAAAATAAACATGTGTGAATAAAAGCATGACTGGTTGTCTGTAAATTGCTCAGTGATGGGGTTAGGACTTGTCCAAGGTGTACCCTGACTCTCAGTGACTGCCGGAGATAGACTCCAGCTACCCATGTCCAGGAAAAGAAAAGTAAAAGAAAATGGATGGATGTCTAAAGAACATCCTGGCAAACACACGTGCACTCTTACCCATCCATACATCCATCCATCCATTATCTTTTACTCGCTTCTTCCTTTTTGGGTTGTGGGGTTCACTGTTACCCGTGTCCAGCAGTCACTGTGCAAGAGGCGGGGTACACCCTGGACAGGTCTCCAACACTTGACTAAATAAAGAATTTCATGGTGTCTTTAGATGCTCATTTAGAATAAATGTTCCCAAAATGCTACAGGTTCACATGATATGCTTTTCAACTCTAACAATGAAAAAAAAAAATTTTTTTTCTAAAAGTCAGGACTACATTTTCTTATAATTTTTGGTCAGACATCAAAGGAAAACAGGGAAAATGTTACATAATAACTTGTGCATTTTATAATAAATGGCACCAGTGTTGAAATTGTTGATTGCTCTTTTAAGAATAAGAAATCACTGACCTATAACTGTGACAGAAAGAATTACAAAAACTACAAACACTTACCTAGCAAGGCCCTCCTCATACACATAGATGAGGAGCGGGTCGTATGATGTCACTAACACGTACAAACGCATATCAAACTTGAACTCTGTGGGCAACACAAAAAGAGGGCAATTCAAAATAATTATTCTATATTAATTTGTGCAAATATATATACAGGGAGTCCGCGACTTATGGCGCCCTCGACCTACGGCAACTCAGACTTGCGGCATAAATCAAAATTAATAATAAAATATGAAATTAAATAAATAAAAGTTTATTTTTTGTGTGTTTAACTGTTCTTAGTTTCATGTGTACAGCACTTTGTTGCAGCTGTGGTTGTTTTAAAGGCTTTATAAATAATAATTATAATAAAAATTATAATTTTTAATCATATTTGCACAGCTTCCGGCGGTTTCCGGAAATGCCACCGTGTCCTCCATTTTACGTTTAGTTCCAGTCACAAGCTGGCTTTGGAGGACCGTGTGTCTGATCAGGGTTGCCTCATACGGATAAATTAGCTGGAAACGCTCGGTGAACTCTGTGGACGTCTCAGGCCCGGAGCAGCAGCCGCGGATCGCTCCGCCGATCGCTCCCACCCATCACGCCGCGCCGCCCGACAACACCAGCTCATGGGCTGGGCTAACACGCAGCTAATGCTAACGCGGGGACACCGAGCCGACAGGCCGCGGAGAGGCCATCTGCGTACCGGGAGCTCGCCTTGATGTCCGCTTGGCAGCCTAAGATGTCGGGGGACACTGAGCTAACGTGGAGAAACAACGCCGACAGCCTTTTTGGATGGGCTAACATGCTAACAAGTGCTGCTAATGGCGGGGGCTAACATCAGCTAACGCGGAGCAGCTTGTTTTGGATGGACGAACACCGCGGAGAAACGGCTTTCAGTAAGTTATTAATTTTTTTCTGGCTCCAAATGTATGAAGTTAACAAGCTAACAGTCCTTCTTGTAAACAGTTTGGGCCGCGTGGAGCAGAACGACGCTTGGGAGCTCGGACGTGCAAGAGCTAACATGCTAAAAGACGAAGGCAGGCTTTGACCAGCTCAAAGTAAGAAATTATATTTTTTATTTATTCGTTTATTTACATTTGATACTGTAATTATGCACTACACTGTGTTAGGTGTGTTAGGATAGGCGAAGTGCTTGGTAACTGTACAGTAACATACATATACNCTGAAAAATTGACTACAATGTGGAATCTGTTTAATGTCTGACTTGAAATCAAATTTTTGAAAGTGTTCTATAGTTTGGAATACAGTGAAAAATGTTGAGGAAATAATATGAAAACATTTCAAGCATTTCCTATAGGTTTATCTCACTTAATTCCCATTTTTCTGTTAAACAACATGGTATTGCTGAGATTTGCACCAAGTGTTGTCTGTTCAAATCATCAGTGGTTCTCACATGACACCCCAACACATAAACATGTCACAAAGGCCCCATAGTTGGGAGAAAAAAAATTAAGACTCAAGTCTGATGCATTGAACATGTGTCATAAATGAATAAGAATTGTTTATAGACCTCATGAATCCAGAAAACAATAATAATAATAACTTTAATTTATTACACCTGCATTAATAAAAGTAAACAGTATTAATAAATGTAAACAGAGAATGTAAACAGTATTATGATTATAGGCAGTGATGTAATACAGACATTAGTGCAAGTATGAGAAGTAGTGCAAACTGTATGAGCACATGACCGAGAGTTTAGTGAAAACCCGTTTGGTGACACAGAGTCTAGTGTTAAAAACTTTGTGTTGAGTGATAGTATGTGAGAAAGTTTTAGTGTTAAGGCAGTTCAAATGGGAGGGGAGGCAGAGCAGGCAGAGTGTTTAGCATTCTGACTGCCTGATGAACAGAGCTGTCTCTCAGTCTGCTGGTTCGAGCCTGGAGACTCCTCAGTCTCCTCCCTGATGGCAGCAGTCTGAAGCAGCTGTGTAGTGGGTGTGTGGGATCACCTGCCATGCGGTGGGCTTTCCGAGTGAGGCGTTTGCTGTGTAAGTCCTGCAGTGAGGGCAAGGAGGTGCCCACGATCTTCTCAGCTGCTCTCACAATGCGCTGGAGGCTCTTGCGGCAGGATGCAGTACATGCACCAAACCACACAGTGATGCAGCTGGTCAGGACACTTTCTATGGCACCTCTGTAGAAGGTGCTCATGATGGGGGTTGAAGCTCCAGCCCTTTTCAGCTTGCGGAGAAAGTAGAGACGCTGGTGAGCCTTCTTTGCCAGTGCTGCAGTGTTCCTGCTCCAGGACAGGTCCTTTGAGACGTGCACTCCCAGGAACTTGGTGCTGTCCACTCTCTCCACTGCGGTGCTGTTGATGGTCAGAGGAGGATGTTGGGCATCCCTCTTCCTGAAGTCCACAACAATCTCCTTTGTCTTCTCCACGTTGAGAGTGAGATTGTTGTGTCCGCACCACAAGGCCAGGCGGCTCACCTCGTTCCTGTAGTCCGTCTCATCGTTGTTGCTGATGAGACCTACCACTGTTGTGTCATCCGCAAACTTGATGAAGTGGTTGGAGCTGTACGATGGTGTGCAGTCATGTGTTAGCAGGGTGAATAGAAGGGGGCTCAGCACACATCCTTGTGGGGCCCCTGTGTTCAATGTGATGGTTCTCCATTCCGGTTGATAACTCTTCCATCTTTCCCTCCCATCAGGTTAAGAGTCTGGGTGTCATCCTTGATAGCACCCTCTCCTTCTCCTCCCATGTCAATAATATCACTCGGTCAGCCTACTTTCATCTTCGAAATATTAATTGTCTCTGTCCTTCCCTCACTCCTCACTCCTGTTCTGGTCCACAGTCTGATCACCTCTCGTTTAGATTATTGTAATTCTCTTCTTTTTGGCCTACCTCAGAAAATCCTCCATAAATTACAACTGGTCCAAAATTCAGCTGCCCGTATCATTACACGGACCCCCTCAATCCATCACATCACACCTGTTTTACAACAGCTTCATTGGCTTCCCATCCCATATCGCATCAATTACAAAATACTCCTCCTTACATTCAAAGCTGTCCACAACCTCGCTCCTCCATACCTTTCAGACATTGTTCACATTGCTACACCTGCTCGTACCCTCAGATCCTCTTCTTCTATTCAGCTCATTGTTCCCATTGCCCGTCTTGTTACTATGGGGAGCAGAGCATTCAGCTGCTCTGCTCCCCAGCTCTGGAACTCACTCCCACCTGATATTCGCGACACAAATTCTTTGCCACATTTCAAAGTCAAACTCAAAACTCACCTGTTTAAAGTAGCCTATGCACTATGATAGCAACTGCATTGTCTTATTTTAATTCATTTTACTTGTTTCTACTGTGTATATAATATTGTGTCTGATTTTATGATTGACAATGTAAGGTGGCCTTGAGTGCCAAGAAAGGCGCCTACAAATAAAATGTATTACTGTATTATTATTATTATTATTATTATTATTATTATTAATCAATTTAAAGAAATATGACACTAAAACTTTGTTACAACTAGAGCTTGACTGATATATCGGTTGGGCCAATTTAGGGACATATCGGTAATAATTGGTCCATTATGGACTTAAGGTAAATAAACTTCTAATTTTCACCCCTAAAATGCTAGGAAACGACGAGCTGTGTCCTTAAGGCTCCCACAGACTCGTGCCGTCAACAGTTCGCGTGGAAACTGCGCACATTGTCCGCAGACAGTTGAGACTTCATACTTGTGCGTTCACCCTGATTGGCTGCAGCCCAGCTCCCCAGGCAAGGGGTGTTTACCTTCGGGACAAATTGGGGTCGCCGATTGGTCATTTGCTGACACGCCTACTGGATTGACAGGTCGCAAAATTTAAAAAAAGAGAGCTGTCAGCCCAGCAGCAGCGGTGTTCTGTGTTTATATGTTGTTAATAAAAAGTTCTAAAAAATAAAAAAAAACACAGGAAGCGCTGCCCTGAAGCCCACACATCAGACCAGCCCACTGGGAAATCTCCAGACCCTCCCGCAGCCACGCTGGACCTGATTAAATTCGCTTGTGACAAATTCCTTCATTTCTCACAATTTCAGTCATGGCGTCAACGGACGAGGAGGAAGAGGTCGCTTGCCTCTTGGAAAAAATATGCAGTTGCAGTCAGTACTTAGACCTTCACCATACGTGACTGTTTAAACGCATGTTAGGAAGACTGTTTCAAGACTTCAAGTGTTAAAACAAGTTTAAAAGTAGAGGTTTACCAAAAACATGCATGTTACGTGGCTGATTGGTAACTCTTAACTTCTCTCTAGCTGTGAGAGTGAATGTTTTTGTCTCGTTTGCCACTACGTGTCCCTGTGATGGACTGGAGACATGTGCAGAGTGTTCCCTGCCTCTCGAACAGTGATGGATATGGGCACCAGTGATCCCCACGATCCGAAAAGGAAGAAGCAGGTAAAAGACAACGAATGGATGGATGTTTACTTACATTCTTTGGGGTGGACAAAGCTCAACATTTTTCAGCCAATATATCAATTATCAGCATTAGCTGTCCCCTCCTAATATTGGTATCAGTGATAGCCAATTTTTTCATATTGGTCAGGTGCTAGTTACATCAAACAACATATTATTTGAATTGTGTTTTCGCTAATGTTTTAGTTTTGTCACATATTTTGTTTACTGTTGATTGCTTATTGTCATACCTTTACCTCAAGTTTACTGCATGTTCTCATGAACAAAAAAAAGTGGCGCTGCCTTTTTATCTTGTGCAGTATTGCTTAATATCTAACACAAGTTTGGAACTACATCCAACATAAGAATGACTTTTTTTTCTTGTGAATTTATTGCCCAGTCTAGGTAAACACTTGTCAGACAGTACATTCATATCAACTAACACAACTTCATTTTAATTTTAAAAGGAGTATTTAAATCTGTTTCTCTCAAGCTGGAGGCCGAGACCACCCAAGCTGCCTCAAGACTCCCAGTGATTCACGGGTGATCAGAGAAAATTTCACCATTGCTCATTGGAATTATGCCTAAGTTTGAATGTTTATTCTTGACTTTAAACAGCACGTTCAAAGGTCAACATAACATATAACACAAATGTGATAACTTCGCGGTTTTTTAAGATTCACACACATTCTGATGCGTATCGATCCTTGAAGGCTTGAGGATGGAGACAACAAACTGCAGCTCAAAGTGGAAAACTTTGTTTTCAAATAACTATATAATGTTTTATTAACAGTTCTACATTCATGTCTGCACTTAAGGGCATTTTAATTTGAGACTGCCTCATTTTAAATGCTTAACATCACTTACATTGCTAACCAGGTAGATTCCCCGTCCTCTTGAAGATGCTACTGGTTTAATTATCCAAGGGCCCTTGTCCTTGGCAAAACAATCTGAGTGAAAAGGAGGAGGAGAGGATTTTTACACAGATAGAAATAATAAAGCAAAGAAATCAAACGGCATATATGTACAAACCGGATTCCAAAAAAGTTGGGACACTAAACAAATTGTGAATAAAAACTGAATACAATGATGTGGAGGTGCCAACATCAAATATTTTATTCAGAATAGAACGCAAATCACAGATCAAAAGTTTAAACTGAGAGAATGTATCATTTCAAGGGAAAAATATGTTGTTTCAAAATTTCATGGCATCAACAAATCCCAAATGTTCAATCGTCTTGGACCTTCTTTGTCGCACCTTGCCCAATGGCAAGACATCAGTCTTGTAATGTTTTAACTGTTTTTAATGTTTAACTGGCTGTTTTCTAAATGTTTAATGGATTGTTTTTTACTTCTGTGTTGTTCAGCACTTTGTGCACCTTCTGGCTGCTGAAAAAGGCTCTATAAATAAAGTTTGCTTGATTGATTGATTCCTCTTTATGATGCACCAAATGTTCTCTATAGGTGAAAGATCTGGACTGCAGGCTGGACATTTCAGTACCCGGATCCTTCTCCTACGTAGCCATGATGTTGTGATTGCTGCAGAATGTGGTCTGGCATTATCTTGTTGAAAAATGCAGGGTCTTCCCTGAAAGAGATGACGTCTAGATGGGAGCATATGTTGTTCTAGAACCTGAACATAGTTCTCTGCATTAATGGTGCCTTTCCAGACATGCAAGCTGCCCATGCCACAAGCGCTCATGCAACCCCATACCATCAGTGATGCAGGCTTCTGAACGGAGCGTTGATAACAACTTGGGCTATCCTTGTCCTCTCTGGTCCGGATGACATGGCGTCCCAGTGTTCCATAAAGAACTTCAAATCGTGACTCATCTGACCACAGAACAGTCTTCCATTTTGCCACACTCCATTTTAAATGACCCCTGGCCCAGTGCAAACATCTGAGCTTGTGGAGCTTGCTTAGAAATGGCTTCCTCTTTGCACTGTAGAGTTTCAGCTGGCAACGGCGGATGGCACGGTGGATTGTGTTCACTGACAATGCTTTCTGGAAGTATTCCTGAGCCCATTCTGTTATTTCCTTGACAGTGGCATTCCTGTTTGAGGTGCAGTGACGTTTAAGGGCCCGGAGATCACGAGCATCCAGTAGAGTTTTACGGCCTTGACCCTTACGCACAGTGATTGTTCCAGATTCTCTGAATCTTTTGATGATGTTATGCACGGTTGATGATGATAACTTAAAAGTCTTTGCTATTTTACGCTGGGTAACACCATTCTGGTATTGCTGCACTATCTTTCTGCACAACAATGGTGGAATTGGTGATCCTCTTACCATCTTGGCTTCTGAGAGACACTGACACTCTGAGAAGCTCTTTTTATACCCAATCATGTTGTCAATTGACCTAATTAGTGTTAATTGGTCTTCCAGCTGTTTGTTATATGCTCAATTTCCTTTTTCCAGCCACTTATTGCTACTTGTCCCAACTTTTTGGGATTTGTTGACACTGTGAAATTTTGAATGAACATATTTTTCCTTTAAAATGTTACATTTACTCAGATTGAACTTTTGATCTGTCATCTATGTTCTATTATGACTAAAATATTGACTTTGCCATCTCCACATCATTGCATTCAGTTTTATTCACAATTTGTTTAGTGTCCCAACTTTTTGGTCATCCAGTTTGTAGCTCTGCAGAGACCAACTGATTTAGAGGAGTGTCTTACTGCGAAATTCCTGGTACTCAGAGGGAAGCATGAAGGTTTGAGGGATTATGTGGAAGTTTTTGAAGCCGTGAGTCTGCTGCATCCGCTGGATGTTTTTATAGAGATGGTCTTTGCGAGTTAATTCGTATGACCTGGAAATGAGCAGAGCCTCCAGAATAAAAAGAGCTCCACTGTGACATGACAAAATAAATACATAAATCGATGACAGTTACACAACACCCCCCACCCCCTCCACTGCCTGAGAGTATGATTCATTTCATGCTTCAGAGAGGCACCGCTCCAAACTAAATGTGTGTTCCAGGAGAAGCCAAAAAATACATTGCCTGAACTGGAGTGGGGGGCAGAGGGTAGGAAAAGTTCAGAATACAGCCGCAATGCCATAATGCACTTCAGCTCTTGGTCATACCTGGGAAAGTGGTTGACCTTCTGGTAGTCTTGAAGGCAGCGCAGGACGTAAGGCTTGAGGTGAGATCCTGTCCACATCAGGTTAAAGTCATTACTGTTTGGGTGAACCTGAAAAACAAAGACATTGTCTGCAACAGGATCAAAGAAAGGTCACCTGAACACTAATGTGCAGAAAAATAGCCAGCACTTGAAAAAAACAAGGGAGGCCAACTTGTAGATTTTCCTGTCACATGATTTTATCTGTTTTGCTTTGTTTTATTGCAATGATTTGTTAGGAGGCTTAATTCTGATTATCCTATTGGCTGTGTTTGGGGTTAATACCAGCTGTGTGGAATACAAGATTATTAAATTTTGGCTCTGTTGGAGTAGCAGTAGACACTCATCAGCCTTTGATCATATGAGCCTGGGGTACTAAAATAAAACAGACATGGATTTAATTGTGACTCTTGGGGGAGACCAAAAAGGAGTATGGCGTACTTTCATAAAACAGGACTAATGCACTTGGAATCTAATTCTCGTATTTTCTGCTGCTTTGAAAGCAGCATTAGCAGAGGGAAGAAACAAAAAAAATGTTGATTGATAATGGTAATATTGCATGCACAGCATACTATGCTCATACAATGCACGCCCTTGAAAAAAAAAAATCCTAATTTTGCGTTTTGACAAATTTTGCATGAACTGAGAATAATCCTTACTTCGTTGAATCCATGATTGGTGAGTATTCTTCGAACCAGGCGACTCTCTGTGCGCACGATCTTGAAGGCCATATTGTATTGCTCTGGTTAAAACACATATGGGTCGATTGAAAATCTGTTGGGGCTTCATATATACATTTTTGCAATGCACATTTAGCAGGTTCTACCTCCAACAGAGCAGATAATCCTATCTTTTGAAACAATGGCCTCGGGTAAAAATAGGAGAACGGGGATCGTCTTGCTGAGGCCGCTCCATGTGATGCAAGGATGATCTCTTGTAGGGAAAACAAACAAATGAGACAAAAATGTAGTGAGTTGGGAAAACTCTGTTTAAACACATGGTTTACATAGAAAAATAAACAACTGCAAGGAAACAGGAACCACTTTGAGGTGATTTTTTGCACCCAAAAGTGTATGCAGTAATTTATGATAATGTGAACGGGGCTCTATGGGCAGCTTACCTAACATCGAGGGAATGCATCTTGAAGTTGTGTTTATTTCAGTCGTGCAGATAAAGAT
>JBBPBX010012712.1:37602-53600 GCA_038048925.1 Garcialebias charrua | reverse complement strand
AAAGTCCATCATTAAACAGAGATGGAGGCCTCCGGGTTCAACTGTCCCCCTCTTACAATGCTGTTATTGCTATCAATCAGTCTCAATCTATCTTTATTCATAGAGCCCTTTTCAGCAGCCAGAAGGTGCACAAAGTGCTAAACAATACAGAAATAAAAAACATCCATCATCCATCCATCCATCCATCCATTTTCGTCCGGTTATCTGGGGTCGGGTCGCGGGGTAGCAGCCTAAGTAGGGAGGCCCAGACTTCCCTCTCCCCAGCCACTTGAAGCAGCTCCTCTGGGGGAATCCCAAGGCGTTCCCAGGCCAGCCGAGAAACATAGTCCCTCCAGCGTGTCCTGGGTCTTCCTCTGGGTCTCCTCCCGGTGGGACATGCCCGGAACACCTCACCAGGGAGGCGTCCAGGAGGCATCCTAACCAGATGCCCGAGCCACCTCAACTGGCTCCTCTCGATGTGGAGAAGCAGCGGCTCTACTCCGAGTCCCTCCCGGATGACTGAGCTTCTCACCCTATCTCTAAGGGAGAGTCCAGACACCCTGCGGAGAAAACTCATTTCAGCCGCTTGTATCCGAGATCTCGTTCTTTCGGTCACAACCCAAAGCTCATGACCATAGATGAGGGTGGGAACGTAGATCGATCGGTAAATTGAGAGCTTTGCCTTTCGACTCAGCTCTCTCTTCACCACGACAGACTGGTACAACGCCCGCTTCACTGCGGATGCTGCACCTATCTGCCTATCGATCTCATGCTCCAGTTTTCCTTCATTCGTGAACAAGACCCCGAGATACTTAAACTCCTCCACTTGGGGTAGGACCTCCTCCCAACCCGGAGAGGGCATGCTACCCTTTTCCGGCTCAAGACTATGGCCTCGGATTTGGCCATGAATAAAAAACAAACAATCAAAAATTTAAAAAGCAGCCAGTTAAAAATTAAAAACAATTAAAACATAACAAGAATGTCAAAGAACTACCGGTACTAGGTATTAAAACCCTGGCTGAATAAAAAGGTTTTAAGATTAGATTAAAAAAACTCCATATCAGTGATGGAGTGCAAGTCCTGAGGTAGATGATTCAAGAGTCTGGGTGCAACAACAGAAAAGGCCCGGTCACCCCATCGTTTGTAGTTGGTCTTTGGGACTGACAGGAGAAATGTATTAGATGATCTCAGTGTTATCCTATGTAGACGGGCAGCTACAAGATCAGTCAAATATAGTGCTAGTATCACTCAGCCCTCTGTGAATAGCAAACAACCATCAAACAACCGTCGTGGTGAAGAGAGAGCTGAGTCGAAAGGCAAAGCTCTCAATTTACCGATCGATCTACATTCCCACCCTCATCTATGGTCATGAGCTTTGGGTTGTGACCGAAAGAACGAGATCTCGGATACAAGCGGCTGAAATGAGTTTTCTCCGCAGGGTGTCTGGACTCTCCCTTAGAGATAGGGTGAGAAGCTCAGTCATCCAGGAGGGACTCGGAGTAGAGCCGTTGCTTCTCGACATCGAGAGGAGCCAGTTGAGGTGGCTCGGGCATCTGGCTAACGATCCATCGTTAGACTGATGGTCCTCCTTGATCATGTGAGAAGCTGGTTTTGGCTGTCATCAGCAAACGTTGATCCACTGTGAGAGGGTCCTATTTATAAGACTGAGCTGAATACAGCATCTCATAATAATAATAATAATGAATTTAATTTATAACACACTTTTCATTAATAAAAATCTCAAAGTGCTACAAAGTGCAACATAATTTAAACGTCAATAAAACAAGTAATAAAACAAGTAAAATCAATAACAGTATCAACTAAGATCAAAGGTAGAATCATGAGGAGGTAGAGTATGCTCGGTTGAAAAGAAAGGTCTTCAAGCCGCTCTTAAAGTCAACCACAGACTGTGGGGCTCTCAGGCAGTCAGGAAGAGAGTTCCACAGGCAGGGAGCAGCCACACCGAAAGCCCGGTCTCCCATGGTCCTTAATTTGGCTCTCGGAATGTGAAGGAGATTACTGTTCTGTGACCGCAGAGATCAGGTGGATGAGTATGGAATAAGAAGATGTACCAGGTACCTCAAGGGAACCCCCTACTGTTAAGGTGTGATCTTTCAATTTACATGTATGTGTTACAAACCCCCTTCTTTTAAGCTGTGGTGTGTTGTTTTGTCAATTTAAATAGAATGGGCATGCTATCTCAGGTATGTTGTGGGGTTATTTCAGTTTCCAATCTCATATGTTGGTGCGTGGCATGTCAGCCTGTATAAAACTTCTCGGTCTCACAGCTTCCATTCATTCAGAATTGAAAAAGACTTCTGGACAGAAGTCGAAACGTTTTCTGCAACAAATAAAGTCCAGTTGATCCTGTATTGAACGCCTTTTTTGATGGAATAAGAATGTCCTTTAGATAATCTGGTGAAGTTCCGTGTAAGCATTGATGTGTAATGAGAGCAGTTTTGTACTGAGTTATGTAGGCGACAGGAAGCCAATGGAGGTTATGTAGAATGTGCGTAATATGTTCAAATTTACGAAATCTCAACAAGATCCTAGCTGCACTGTTTTGAATATATTGAAGCTTCTGAAGGTATTTGCCAGTGATTCCAATAAACAGGGAGTTGCAGTAGTCGAGCCTGGAGGAGACAAAAGCATGGACGAGCTTCTCAGCATCGGAAAAAGTTAGGGATGGGCGAAGTCTGGAGATGTTTCAAAGATGGAAGAAACAAGTTTTAAACAGAAGCTTAATGTGATTTTCAAATGTAAGATGAGAGTCCATTTTTATTCCAAGATTTGTAACAGAGGTGGAGAGGGGGATGTCTTGTCCAGAAAAGGAAATTGTTGTTATAGGAGATGTTTGTACCTGGTGAGGGGTGCCAATCAGTATGGCCTCAGTCTTGGAGCAGTTTAATTGAAGAAAGTTCTGATTCATCCATGCCCTTATGTCCTCCAGGCAGGCAGAGAGGGCAGTGAGTGAAGATGGAGATGACAAGGTGGAAGATGAGGATGCTCCAGTCCTGATGTAAAGCTGTGTATCGTCGGCATAACAGTGAAAAGAAATGTTGAACTGATTAATAATTTGACCTAAAGGCAGCATGTAAAGGGAAAACAGCAGGGGCCCCAGAACCGACCCCTGAGGGACACCACAGGAGACACAGACTGTCTGGGACATGGCGTTGCCAAGACTAACACATTCCAGCCTATTGGAGAGGAAAGATTTGAACCAGTCCAGGACAGCGTCACTATGGAGGATACTATGGTCCACAGTGTCGAAGGCTGCAGTGAGGTCAAGGAGGACAAGGATGGAGGGAGAGCCAGTGTCAGCAGCCATGAGGACATCATTGGTAACTCTCAGCAATGCAGTCTCAGTACTGTGAGCCACCCTGAATCCAGACTGGAACTTCTCATACAGGGAGTGTTGTTGTAGGTGGTTCTGCAGCTGAGCAGCAACAGCTTTCTCCAATACTTTAGACAGAAAAGGGAGGTGTGAAATTGGGAGGTAATTAGACAAAATGTCGGGATCCAAATTAGATTTTTTCAGAAGAGGCCTAATGATGGCAGTCTTTAGAGGCAGTGGAACATGACCAGATTGTAGAGACTGATTTATTATTATCTTATCTAACCTTATCGACTAAGGAAGTCTTTCAGACGAAAGACGAAACGTTTCTACAGTTTTGTTTTGTTTTGTTTTTTTGAATATCCAGAGGACCAGACTTTTTTAGATAGTTAAATGCATTCCGGAGGCCAGAGCGGGTGACATAGAATTTTATCTGAAACTGCTGAATAAGGCTAAGGCTAAATACAGTAAGATTGTTATTCACGTTGGCAGTAATGACACTCATTCATGCCAATCGGAGGTCACAAAAATTAAGTCAAAGTCAAAGTCAACTTTATTGTCAGAACTGCAATATGTACAGGACATACACGGGATTGAAATTGCATTTCTCTCAGTCCCTCGGTGCAACAGTAACCATCTAAACACTAAACACTAAAACATTTAATAAACATAAGCATAAAATAGTAAAAGTGTAACACTGTCCTGAGTTTTTTCATAGTAGTATAAAAGTATGAAAATTTACACCAACACTGAAACACCAAACACCCCTAAAACACCAAACACCCAATGAACATAAGCATAAAATGAAATAATAAAAGTGTAATACTGTCCTGAGTTTTTTCATAGTAGTATAAAAAGTATAAAAAGTATATCTATAAAATAAACTGAAGGTTCTAGCATTGACATTTGCAAAGAGTGGCACAGCAGCATATGAGTTAATGTACACAGTATATGTATGAGGTAGTTGATGTTGGTATAGAGGCAAAGTGGCATATGCAGTAAGGCACATAAGGCACATTTGGCATCCTTAGATAAGGCTAGTCAGAGAATACTGTATATGTATCAGCAGTAGTGTAGATATAAAAGTAGTGTAAATGTAAACAGTAGTAATAAATGTAAACAGTATTAATAAATGTAAACAGTGAATGTAAACAGTAGTATGACTATAGGCAGTAATGTAATACAAACATTAGTGCAAATATGAGAAGTAGTGCAAACTGAATGAGCACATGACCGAGAGTTTAGTGAATAACCCGTTTGATGACACAGGGTCCAGTGTTAAAATCTTTGTGTTGTGTGGTAATGTGTGAGAAAGTTTTTTGTGTTAAGGCAGTTCAAATGGGAGGGGAGGCAGAGCAGGCAGAGTGTTTAGCATTCTGACTGCCTGATGAACAGAGCTGTCTCTCAGTCTGCTGGTACGAGCCTGGAGACTCCTCAGTCTCCTCCCTGATGGCAGCAGTCTAAAGCGGCTGTGTAGTGGGTGTGTGGGATCACCTGCCATGCAGAGGGCTTTCCGAGTGAGGCGTTTGCTGTGTAAGTCCTGCAGTGAGGGCAAGGAGGTGCCGACGATCTTCTCAGCTGCTCTCACGATGCGCTGGAGGCTCTTGCGGCATGATGCAGTACATGCACCAAACCACACAGTGATGCAGCTGGTCAGGACACTTTCTATGGCACCCCTGTAGAAGGTGCACATGATGGGGGTTGAAGCTCCAGCCCTTTTCAGCTTGCGGAGAAAGTAGAGGCGCTGGTGAGCCTTCTTGGCCAGTGATGCAGTGTTCCTGCTCCAGGACAGGTCCTTCGAGACGTGCACTCCCAGGAACTTGGTGCTGTCCACTCTCTCCACTGCGGTGCTGTTGATGGTCAGAGGGGCATGTTGTGCATCCCTCTTCCTGAAGTCCACAACAATCTCCTTTGTCTTCTCCACGTTGAGAGTGAGATTGTTGTGTCCGCACCACAAGGCCAAGCGGCTCACCTCGTTCCTGTAGTCCGTCTCATCGTTGTTGCTGATGAGACCTACCACTGTTGTGTCGTCCGCAAACTTGATGAAGTGGTTGGAGCTGTACGATGGTGTGCAGTCGTGTGTTAGCAGGGTGAATAGAAGGGGGCTCAGCACACATCCTTGTGGGGCCCCTGTGTTCAATGTGATGGTGCTAGATGTGTTACTCCCGATCCGTACTGTCTGTGGTCTCCCGGTCAGGAAGTCTAGCAGCCAGTTACACATTGAGGTGTTCAGCCCCAGACTGTCCAGTTTATGGATGAGCTGTTGGGGGATGATGGTGTTGAATGCCGAGCTGAAGTCGATGAACAGCATTCTAACATAAGAGTCCTTCGTGTCCAGATGTGTGAGAGCTGTGTGGAGGGCAGAGGAGATGGCATCGTCGGTTGAGCGATTAGGTCGGTATGCAAATTGGAAGGGATCCAGGGAGGCAGGGAGGACAGATGTGATGCTTTTCATGACTAGCCGTTCAAAGCACTTCATCAGGATGGGGGTGAGTGCTACTGGGCGATAGTCATTGAGGCATGCGGGCGTTGCCTTCTTTGGGACAGGGATGATGGTGGTGGCTTTGAAACAGGTGGGGACGATGGCCTGACTCAGCGAGATGTTAAAGATGTCCGTGAAGTCAGCGTGTTAGCATTAGCATCCGCTAGCATTGCTAATACATAAGTGCTTTTGAAATTGCGGACCTAAATAAATCAATAAGTGCTTTAGAAATGGCGGAACTAATTTTTGGATTAGCGCTGCCCAGCACTGATATATACAATAAAATAAACTACTACTTACAACTTGTACTACTATTCCTACTTTGCGGTTTTTCACTTATCGCAGCACTTCAGAGTACGGATCCCCTGCGATAAATGAGGGACTACTGTAACAGGACTTTGAGATTTTCATTAATGAAAAGTGCGTTATGAATTGAATTCATTATTATTATTATTATTATAACAGAAGGTGAGACTAACAACACATTCTGAGGATGACACGTGTGTGTGTGTGTGTGTGTGTGTGTATGCGTGTGTGGGGCGGGGGGTTACCTGAGCTCCTGGGAGGACACAAGGCACAGTCCATGCCCCAAGCCTCTCCGTGCTGGCAGCAGCACTCGGTGTATGTTGTCTTTCTGTTGGGCCCCAGTGGGCGTGTGCACATCAGACTTTGTGTCACTGTCTGCCAGCAGAAACCCTGATAGTCCGTCTGCTCCATCTCGTGTTGCTCTACAAACACATCAGTGTTAATTGTCTGCACAGGAATGTTCCTCACAAACTTTGTTTCCTTTCATGTCAACACTGAACTTGTGTCTAGTGCTAGTCTGTCACACTGAATTATTTTATCAGAAGTTGCTGCTTTCTCTGGGCTAGACTTGGATAATTACTGTGAAGAAGAGTCAGAGGCAACTCAAAATAGAGCATTCAATATTAGTCACATATTGTCTTAAATAATACACATTAGTAAACCAAACTATTTAACACATTTTAAATGTCCTGTATATCTTATGAGTAAATCAGTGTATAGGTTAGACAAAAACTCAGATATCCACATCTAATGGTAACATACATGTTGGTTAAGACAAAATATGTCCAGAGTTATATGATAAAGACTGTATCTTGTATATGTTGATTTTTTTTTGTCCAAGTGTACAGACATGTGGCAAAGCTTCATTTAAAATAAGTGGATGAGTAAAATACTTCATTCTGTAAAGTGTACTGGTCTGGCTACAATGACTACAGCACTGGGTTTTTTTTTTATCACAGAAGGTAGTACCGGTAGATTGGTAAAATGCCGACCTGGTGCTTCACTACTTTTGTTTTTACAGTATGCAAGATATATGGCGGAAGGGAAATCTGTGATTGTCATCAGTGAATGTTCCCATACAATGGGGAAATTAGTTCTCTGCATTTAACCCATCACACCTAAGATACACCCAGGTGGAGCATGGGCAGCTAGGTAAGCACCCAGGGAGCAGTTGGGGAAAGGGTGTCTTACTCAGACACCATGGCATGTGGGGATGGCTGGGAGTCGAAACGCCACTTCCTGGTCCCCAGTCGGCTGCCCTACCTCTACCCCATCTCGGCCCATATATTTAGGTAACATGACGCTGTTGCTATGCATTTTAGGACTGATGACATAACATACACACCAGATGTTAACAATGTGTGGTTTCAACAGGGAACAGAGTGATAAGCATGGCATCTAGCAAGATGGTGGCCTTGAGTCTTGCTGAGCACGGTTACATGACCATTCCAGTGTATCTCTATAGCAGGGGTTGCAATGTTTCATGACAAGGCCTTCAGCAGGCAAATCTAGTTCATTCTGGTTTAACTTTTGAAAAAGGCTTTAAAGGTGGACAAAAACAAAAACATTTTGGTTAAAATGTCTGTGAATGTTAAAACGTACATGGGGACAACATCATGCACTGTAAAAAAAAATCCGTAAAAAAACAGGTAAATGTACTGTGGAAGTTTGAAGGAATTTTCCGTTATCATTTTTTACAGGGGTTTCTCCTTCTTTTTTTTTCACGCAAAGCACCCTGGGAACAAGAACCTTTGAGAAGACGCGCAAAAGAGGACTCCATTTACCTGACACCCTAGATTAACAGAAATTTATGTAAATTATATATTAAAAAAACTGTTAAATTACGGGAAAAATCCGTTTTAGGGTTTACGGAAATATCTGTAAAAAAACGGAGAATGTACTGGCAGAAATTCACAATTCACTGATTCACAATTCACAGAAATTCACTGATTCACAAACGTCTTACACCGGATGGGAGCAGAGGTGTCTTGTCTGTGAATTAGACTAGCAAAGTTTGTTGAGAAACCTCTGTTGTTGGGCTGTGAGGTGTTTTTTGTCAATTTACATACAGTTGTTGTGTCTGCTGTCAGAGACTTCAAGGGAACTCCCTACTGTTAAGGTGTGATCTGTCAATTTACATGTATGTGTTACCTCAGCTTGCAATTTACATATGATGGTGCGTGACTCCTGTTATAAATCCACACGCACACACAGTCTGGTTCATTGAATTGTTAAAGCTTCTCGGATGAGAAGCGAAACGTCTTCTGTTACAAATAAAGTCCAGTTGATCTTGAATTGAACGCCTTTTTGATTTACCAGGACATTCTCCGTTTTTTTACGGATTTTTTTATTATTGTGTGGCTTGAAGATTTAACGTAGTTTTCCACAGGGGGAGTCTTACCAGCCACATCCGGACCAAAGACACAGTTGTTGGTGTTTGGGTCCAACACCATGGGATGTTTACACATGCAGATGTATGAGCCATCCATGTTCTGACACTGTCCACCCTCACACAGTGACTCATCCAAACACTCGTTGATGTCTACAGGAAACAGAAGCAGACAGAAGCAGTCAGATACATTCAAACACAACACGTCCTCAACTTTTGGTGTGCGTCACTCTCACCTCTGCACTCCAGCTTGACAGGGTCATAGTAATGTCCCCCCATGCAGTAACACTCGTAGCTTCCCTCAATGTTCTTGCAGTAGCCTCCTTTGCACACCTCCTGGCCAAACAGTGTGCATTCATCTGCATCTACAACATCCAGAGAGAACACAGCCTGTGAGCAGTGGTAGAGACTTGTTGTGTTGAATATGTTCCATTTAGTACAAAAAGCTTGAGCAAAAAACATTAAGATGTTCCGTGATAGAAACTAGAATCTCTGTTATTTGTAACAGAAAACGTTTCGCTTCCCATCCGGGGAAGCAAAACGTTTTCTGTTACAAATAAAGTCCTGTTGTTTCTGTATTGAACGCCTTTTTGATTTGATCATGTCCTGGACGACTGAGAATCTTCACCAGCACTGAATCTCTGCTGGTCCTTGACTATGAGTGCTCTGAATGTAAAAACACTCAGAAACTGAACTTACACAGTTTGCAAACAGCTTACAAAGACTTCATGTTTTACAGCTGTATGTATTTCTTACCTTTGTAACTATCAGAAAATGGTATCCCATAAAGCAAGTCCTCACTGGGAATAAAACCTCTTCCTGATGGGCACATCTGGCTGAACTGGTCTGAAAGGGCAGCAACAAGGAATTTAAGTGTACAGTATAGTCAGTTAAAAGATGAAGTTCCAGTGATTACTCTGAAAGTTTCAACAAGATCTGTCCAGTAGGTGATCAAATATTTTTCAGACAGGGCTAACCTAAAATAGTTATTGACATTTTTTATTTACTGGTATTTATTTATTTATTTTTGCACCATCTGTTTAGATTGCTCAGATGTGTGGTGGGGATGAGTCAGATTTGACAACACTAAGTTCTAGGTCAATATCTGTAAGACTAACTGAGTTGCAGACATTTGTGTTTTTTAAGGTCACCGATCACTGGTTATACGAAATAAAAAGACCACTCCCAGTACCAGTACATATGGTTGCCATGGCTCTTTGTCTAATTCTCAGTTTTGAGTCTTTTGCCATGCACTTTTATTTTTGATCAGATACATTTGTGAAAACATTTCTTCCTTCATCCTCTATTAATTGTGTACTTTAACTGTTGACAGCTCCGGACCTCTGCCCATTTCTCTGACTCACCTGTACCATTGACGGGACAAGGATATACTTCACAGTTGTCGCCCCAGCCGGCTCCCAGCGTGCAGCAGCACTCCTGCAGTGTGACGTGACTGGTCAGCACACTCTCACACAGGTTCTCATCGTTCAGATTATAGTAGCACTCCTTCCGCTCCACTGGAGATGCTAAAAGATAAATGGAGGGAGGTGAGGAAAATGAGCACAAAGTGGAAACAGTTGATCTCTGCTAACCTTCTCCAACTACACTACTGCAGCAATAAAGAGTTTTCAAGGCCCATGGAGTTTCATTTGTCATCCAAACGTATTTTCACACCGAGCTGAACTATCCACTGCAGCACTGCACACGAGTAGCTGGGAGCTTCTGATGAAACAAACATTTTAGTTTTGGAAGACTTTTGCCAACTTTTCTGCATGTGAATTTGCTTCTGCATGATTCTCTACATCCTACCACAGCATTTCAGTCAAGCTGGCAGGAAAGTACAAATTTTCCTTTTTAGATGAAACCACATGCAGTCCAACCACAATAACTTAAAGCGTCACTGACATGATTTTTTTACTATGCATAAAATTGCTCAAAATATATATCTTTTATCATTTAAATATGTTCGTTTTTGCAAACAAAATGATAAATCAATTTAATTTTGCTTTAAAAGTGATTTAAAACTTTGCGCCGTGTTTATTCCTGAGAAATCTGATTACACGCGAATGCAACATCTGTGACGTAGTATCGGGCAGGGCCCTGGGCTTGTCACTCTGCGTGTGTCTGCTGCTCGCCTGCAGATCACGTTTTTTTTTTTACTTGATAAATGCTGTTACGTTGTGTCGCATTTGGGTGTTCTAATATCATCAGTGAACAAGTGAGCCTTTTCACTTTCCCAAATGATGGAATACTTCGTCAAGAATACAACAAAGCTGCACCCCTCGGAGCCCCCCCTCGCTCCACCTGAAGGTAAGTCTCATACAGCATCAGATCTAAATTAGATCCTGCTGTTTCTTGTTCCATCACCCGAACTATTTTCTGCTTCCCAAACTGAAGACAAATAGCTCAAATCTTCACTTAGATTGCTAAATTCAGATCTGATACACCCATATGTCCCTCCACGTGCTTTGAGGTCAGAGGATCAGGTACTCTTAATAGTTCCAGAAACTCGCCTTAAGCGCAGGGGTGACAGGGCGTTCTCTGTAGCAGGCCCAAGACTCTGGAACGAGTTACCGCTGCTCATCAAACAGGCCCCCTCCCTCTCGGTTTTCAAATCCCGGTTAAAAACTCACTACTACTCCATCGCTTTCAATGCCAGCTGATTTGTATTGGATCGTTTTATTTATGATCTGCAATGTTTTTATGTTTTTCGTGTTGTACTTCATTGTCTGTGTTGCCTGTTGCGTGTTTGTTTGTCCAGCACTTTGGTGTGGACTTGTTCCTGTTTAAAGTGCTTTATAAATAAAATGGTATGGTATGGTAAATTCGTCGGGTTTTAAATTGTCCGCTATTAAAGACACTTACCTAATACCAGAGCCCTCTGCCCGATACTACGTCACAGATGTTGCATTCTCGTGTAATCGGATTTCCCGTGAATAAACACGGCGCGAAGTTTAAAATCACTTTTAAAGCAAAATTATATTGATTTATCATTTTGTTTGCAAAAACGAACATAGTTGAATGATACAAGATTCCAAGACTTATAACTCAGTTTTGGGGCTGATTCCCAAACGTTTTACACCGGATGGGAGCAGAGGTGTCTTGTCTGTGAATTAGGCTACGTTCACACTGCAGGCCCAAATGCACTGCAGGTTCCGACCCAAATCTGATTTTTTTTGCCCCATCTGACCCATATCCAATTTTTTATGACAGTCTGAACGCAACAAATCCGATTTTTTCAAATCTGACCCAGGCCGTTTCAGTATGTGGTTTTAAATCGGATATATATCTGATGTTTTCAAAGCGACTGCAGTGTGAACGCTCATGTGACTTACATCTGATTTTTTCAGAACTGTACGGCTCATTTAATTGAGCCCGCGCGTGTTTGTACAGACAGAGGGGACAGCAGTAGCGGCCGGCAGCTCAGAGCGGGGTGGGGGCGAGGGGGGGACGAGCTCTCTGTACTTGCAGTGATGTGAGACCGACGTCACACACCACTCGCTTGCTTTCTTCTCAGTTTTCTTTTGCCTTTAATCATTTGGATGTTTAGCTTTCCCCGATTGGACAACAACTTCAAAATTACCGAACACACACTGAAAACTGTCGCGCACGTCCATGTTTACTTCCGCAAACACAGGGTGCTGCGTCAGCAGTGTTGACAGATCTCGTGACAAAAACAAGCGACCAGTCCCATGAAAACAAGCCCAAACAAGCAACTCGCAGCCTGCGTGTCACGTCACGTTCTGAGACACGTTTTCTTCTGCGCATGCGGGTCGCTTCTGAAATGTAGATCGTTCACACTGGAGTCATGCAGGTCTGATGCAAGTCGCATTTAAAATGTAGTGTGAACGTTCACACCAAAAGATCGGATAAAAATAAAAAATCGGAATTGAGCATTAAGACCTGCAGTGTGAACTAGGGGTTGAACGAGTACATAATTTTTAACCTCGACATTAACAAAAAAAAACTCGAGCGGCACTCGAGTAGCCGATGACGTCACAGTATCTTATGATGCAAAATAAATAAATAAATATGAATGCATAAAAACATCTTTACAAAAAGAAAAAAAAGACCAACAAAACATTGGGAGCATTTATTATGCTCCTATCATTTATCATACTGCACATAAGTCACAGGAAAAACAAAACTATTAGTTATTAATATTAATATTAAAAGTGAAAGTAAGGCGCTGAACCGAAACTTAAAAAACAAATGGGGCCACAGCCACACCGTACCACCGCCTGCAGTGCTGTGCAATTTAGGTTTACTTTTAGAGATTGTGTTTATAGATTTTTAATAGCTCTAGAGAGATGAATATTTGTTTCTTTTTCTTTGTGAAACGAGAGAGATGAAGCCGTTTCGGCAGTGTTATATATGGGACCTGCATTGCAACACTGCCCTCTGCTGTCACACAATCTACTACGGTGTTCATAGCAAAGAACGTCAACAGGATGTTTCAATGAGTAGCGCAATTTATAAAATTATAAACTGTTTTACCTTTTTGACAAGACTGGACCAGCTCCATACATCCGTGCGCACAAAGGAATACATTTTGTAGCGTCTACTAAAAGCTAAAAGCTACCCTGCGCTCTGTTTTTATCACGTGATGTGACGTACAGACCTTACTGCGACGTGATGACGTCACTACGGGTACCCGAGGTGGACAAAAAAGCCTCGATAGAAGTCAAAGCACTCGATCTGTCGAAAACTCGGTTATTCTGTTAAAGCACTAGTGTGAACGTAGCCTTAGACTAGCAAAGTTTTTTTTTTGAGAAACCTCTGTTGTTGGGTTGTGAGGTGTGATTTGTCAATTTACATACAGTTGTGTGTCTTCTGTCAGAGACCTCAAGGGAACCCCCTACTGTTAAGGTGTGATTTGTCAATTTACATGTATGTGTTACCTCAGCTTGCAATTTACATAGGTTGGTGCGTGACTCCTAAGACTGTTATAACTCCACACGCACACAGTCGGCTCATTGAATTGATAAAGCCCTCTGGATAGAGGTCGAAACGTCTTCTGTAACAAATAAAGTCCAGTTGATCTTGTATTGAACGCCTTTTTTGATTTTATCATGCCCTGGACGACTGAGAATCTTCACCAGCATGACACAAGATATATATGTAGAGCAATTTTATGTATAGTAAAAAAATCATGTCAGTGACCCTTTAAAGCATCTAAAAAAGCTAAGTCTGGTCTTCTGGACATTCAAAAAACAAAGCAAAACAAAGCAAAAAAAAAAAAAGTAGAAACGTTTCGTCTTTCGTCCAAAAGACTTCCTCAGTCTGAGATGATGTATTGCTGTAACTTAAAGCATCCTTTTTTTCCCCCATGTCTGCAGTTCGACATTATGTTTTTGACAACAGCTCGTGGGTCAGCTGGAAGGTGGCTTACCTTTGGGAACAGGTTCACACTTTGCTACCATGACATTATATGTATGGTCATTGGGACACAAACAGAGGAAGGAACCATCTTTGTTCACACACTCGGCCTCCCCACATACGTTGCTCAGCAGCTCACACTCATTCAAATCTGAAAAGAAAAGAGAAAAACAGAACGGTTAACGGCATTTGGCTTTTCATCACACCTGCTGAGCTTAGCTTCTAAAAGTTGGTTTAGGAGTCAACACCAGAACACTTTAGGCTTGAGACAGGATGTTTGTCAACCCTAAGTTGCTAAAAGGTGCAGAGATGTTTTAAGGTTTGAACTCTATAAGGGGGGCCTTGCTACTATTTGGCCATATTTTTATTAGGGATGGGGCCGATCCGATCCAGTATCAGCATCCGATACCAGCATAATTTACGTATCGGATTTTCCGATCCAACCTGCCGATATCTCCGATCCTTGACGTATGTCAGAGAGCACGTATATTGCACCATACTCTGTGACTTTTGTCTTAACATTGTGTGAGTTAAACCCAAAGAAGACACTCTGAGCCTCACAAACTACCCAAACTTCAATAGCACACAAGAGGCAGGTCTATATCACAGACGTCCTATTGACTCATGGTGCAGCCCGGAACACTAAAATACTGCTAAGCATTATGGGAAATCAACATTGTGGCACTATGAGTTGTAATTCTTGTTGGCTTTGATCAACGGATACAGATTTAAACTATAATTGAACACTAATATACCGCTAAGCATTATGGGAAATCAACACAGTCCACTCCCCGTTTTTTAGTTTCGTTTTTGATTGTGGCACTATGAGTTGTAATTCTTGTTGGTTTTGATCAACGGATACAGATTTAAACTATACATTGAAATTACATTTATAAATTCAATGCATAGTTTAAATCTGTATCTGTTGATCAAAACCAACAAGAATCACAACTCATAGTGCCACAATCAAAAACGAAACTAAAAAACGGGGAGTGGACTGTGTTGATTTCCCATAATGCTTAGCGGTATTTTAGTGTTCCAGGCTGTACCATTAGTCAGAAGGACGTCTGTGATATAGACCTGCCTCTTGTGTGCTTTAAGACAGAAGTCACAGAGTATAGTGTAATACACGTGCTCTCCATTCAAGAAATTCATTATTACAGCCTCCTATACCTGAACGGTATCGGATCGGGAAAGTATCGGTATCGGTCGATACCCAGATTTAAGTATCGGTATCGGATCAGAAGTAAGAAATGTGGATCAGTGCATCCCTATTTTTTATTTAGCTGCTATTTTTGATTAATCAGAATCAGAATATACTTTATTGTCATTGCAGAATATACTTTATTGCCATTGCACCGAGGTACAGCGAGAACATGTACGTACAGTCGTCCAAAGGATGGACGGAGTGCACAAAGCTGCTACTATTTAAAAAAAGCGCAGCCCTCTTATTCTTATTCAGAATGATATTTTGCTTAGATGAGAAAAGGGAAGAAAACATGAGGAGAGATGGTATAAAAAAAAGATCTCTCACACCGTGTCCTAGACAGGGCATGGTTTGAGGCATCAAAAAATCTACCACAACAAAGCAACATAAATAGACGTGATGCATGTACATATAGCTGGTGAAGTCATTGAATTTTAAAGGGAAGTCGTAGCATAGTCCAGACTTTGGAATAAGTGGAAGATAATGGATGAATGGATGGATGCTATTTTTGATTAATTACTCTTCATGCAGTTTTGGAAAATCCTATACTAATTATACAGCAAAATGTAGAGCTCAATAGGAACAGCCTACCGTTTTCAAAACTTGATAGCTCAGATGTCCTCTAAAGCAGAAACATGGTTCAAAGCATTAACAGGTCACATAGAGTCATACTTTAAATAACTGAATGATTTTTTTAATTTTTAATTGCTGTTACACAACCCCAGTTTAAGTTTGATAAAGTTTGTGTCATGGATTGTTTAATTAACCTAAAGGGGTGATGATGTCACACTTTAACTTTTGTGTGTTTAATCATTTTACATCCATAAACAAACTTATTATTTCCACATTCTTCCCCCTTCTTTTAGTTTATACATACGATACATGGACATTTTTGTTTTCTATCACCCAGTGTGTCTCCCGC
>JBBPBX010012712.1:0-36895 GCA_038048925.1 Garcialebias charrua | reverse complement strand
CTGTGATGGCTAATAAACAGAAGAAGGGGAAGAAGAGAGTAAAAGGACTCTCGTTCTGAATGGTTAGTGGTACACCACCACTGCTGGATTTTTAAGGACTGTGTGTTCGGGTGTAAGTGGGTCCATCTGTGCAAGCCACAGTACAGTGATGGTTTGGCAGTGCCGAGAAAACTGCAGGATGGGCTGAACCTGGGTGGAACCAAGCAACATAGTGGAGGAACTGGTGAGAACTGTGTTTAAGTAAAGCACTTACTTCATGTGATAAATCTAACATTAAACTGCAGGCTGTGGTAGCACTGGTCAATACGTGTGTAGTGGTATGTAACCAGGGTCAAATATTGGAAGTCAGTGTTGACAGTCCTTCCAAGTTGTTCTTCTTCTGGTTGCTTCCTTCTGCAGGGGTCATCCCAGTGAGCAAACTTGCACCTGCAGCCTCAGAATTACAAGACCGTGGCACTGGCCACCGAGCTACCACTGCCCCTGACAATCCTTCCAAGTAATTAAAGAAACTTGGTCAAGAAGGGAACTGTCTAGTTAGCCTGAATATGTCACACCACAGAAGCTGCAGTAAAAACATGAAGCAGCTGCATATAAAGTGTTTCAGACCTCACCAAAAGTATTTCTTCATCAGTTGAGTACCATCTGTGTAGTTGAGACAGCATAAACCACAGGGGCACAAGACCCGTCCACACTACTCTGGATGTTAAAAAAAAAAAAAAAGATATTTTCTGTTTGTTTTTTACGTCTTGTTCACAGAAACAGAATTTTTGGTGAAAAACAGATTTTTAAGAACTCCACTTTTGGTGTCTTGGGAGTTAAGATATGGAGCATTTTAGAAACGCAGCCTATTTCATGCACACCCACAATTATTATTATTTTCTTAGAAAACAAAACCAGAATGAGGCCATTGTTTTGTTGGTTTTTCTACATCTGTCTGACTTTATTCTGATCCTGTCAAACTTTGTGTGCTGAACTGGTCAATATTTGGAGTAAAATTGTATGGAAAAGATAATAAAAAAGTAACATTTGTTTTAGGAAAATGTTGTAGCCAAGCTAAGGATGTTCTTTCTTTGAATTCTGATGTAAAGACTCTCTGATTCTGACTCTGACTCTAAATAATAAGGATGTTTTTGCCATTTTGTGGCATGGGTGAAAATAATATTATGGACATAAATTTGATCAGCAACAAAAAAAACAAAAAAAACAAGTTTTATTTTAAAAAACAACAACAACAAAACACTCAACCATTTGCTGGTTTTGACTCCAGTGGGTTCAAGCTCTCAAACGTGTATAAAATATGTTTTAAATTCTAAGATTTTCAACAGACAAGCCCTGCTTTGATAAGAAAAATCTTCAAGTCCAACCTTTATACTAGGGTACTTTACATTTGTAAATCTCAAAATGTTACATTTTAAGAGTTAAAAACTAAATAAATTAACTAAATATAAAAATGACTAAAATCAGTTCTCAACATTTTTAATCCTTTTTTTTTTTTTTACAGCTTCAGTGTGGTTCCCTCAGGCGGTTTAGAAGTGAATTCCATAAACAAGGAGCAGTGGAGCAAAAGATTCAGCACCCCATAGTGGTGAGCTTTGTTCTGGGAATTTGAAGATGATATTGAAGAGATGTTCTCTCTTGTTGGAACAGAGAGATCAGATTTTGATCTGTGGAATGAGTACCGGTAACTCCTTGAGGCAGAGGGGGACATTGCCGTGTATGCACTGGCATGTAAGAAGACAGGACATGCACTGGATTCTGGCAGGGACAGGAAGCCAGTGAAGAGATCACAGGACTGGTGCGATGTGCTCATGTTTTTTGGTTTTTGCCATGAGACTGGTGACCCTATTCTGGAAGAACTGGAGCTTTTGAAGGTTTTTAATTAGAGATGCAAAAAAAGAATTGAATTGCAATAGTCCACTCTTGAAGATACAAAGGCATGGAAAAGTTTTCAGCATCAGACCCAGATAGTGATGAGCTGAGACTTGCAATATTTTTCTGATGAAAACATGAGGTTTTACACAGATGTTTAACAAGTCAAAGAAAAGGTGAGGATCAAACTGTATACCAAGGTTGGTGACAATGGCAAAGTGCAATGGCCTGACCAGAAAAAGTTATGGCTGTTACGGGAGATAACTGAAGCTGTTGGGAAGTGCCAATCAGCATGGCCCGAGTTTTGGAGCTGTTCAGTTGGAGAAAGGTTTCATTCATTCATGACAATCTCCTCCCGACAGTGAGAGTGGTGATGTGGGTGTTGTAGAGGATGAAGTGGGTGATGGTCCATTTTTATGTAGAGTTGTGTCATCGGCATAGCAGTGGAAGAATATTCCATGGTGGTTGATGAGTTGACCAAGAGAAAGCATGTAAAATGTGATGAGTAAGGTAGGACCAGAACCAGTCAAGAACAATATCACAAAGCCCAATAGAGTGAAAGAGGCAGTTTAGGAGAATATTGTAATCAATAGTGTCAAATGCTGACAAAAAGTCGAGAAGGATAAGAAGAGATGGTGAACCTACATCTGCTACCATCAACAGATCATCAGTGACCCAAATCAAAGCTGTTTCAGTGAAGTGCAAAACAGCTTCGATTCGGTTCACCAACAATCGGTTGATGGTAGCAGATGCAGACATCTGGATATTACAAATCCAGTGAAATATGATGAGACAACAACTACCTGCTTGGTGGCAAACACTGAAAGGTAACAAACTGGTTATAAAAACATAATTCTAGTGACAGTTTTAAGCTGTTTCAGTTGTGGCTTTAGTAAATGGTAAACAGACTGTACTTACATATCACCTTTCTATCTTATCAAGACACTCAAAGCACTGTGCCTCATTTACCCATTCATACAACACTCTACTAGAGGTATACAAAGACTATCCATCCATCCATCCATTTCTTCCGCTTATCCGGGGTCGGGTCGCGTGGGTAGCAGCCTAAGTAGGGAGGCCCAGACTTCCCTCTCCCCAGCCACTTGGAGCAGCTCCTCTGGGGGAATCCCAAGGCGTTCCCAGGCCAGCCGAGAAACATAGTCCCTCCAGCGTGTCCTGGGTCTTCCTCTGGGTCTCCTCCCGGTGGGACATGCCCGGAACACCTCACCAGGGAGGCGTCCAGGAGGCATCCTAACCAGATGCCCGAGCCACCTCAACTGGCTCCTCTCGATGTGGAGAAGCAGCGGCTCTACTCCGAGTCCCTCCCGGATGACTGAGCTTCTCACCCTATCTCTAAGGGAGAGTCCAGACACCCTGCGGAGAAAACTCATTTCAGCCGCTTGTATCCGAGATCTCGTTCTTTCGGTCACAACCCAAAGCTCATGACCATAGATGAGGGTGGGAACGTAGATCGATCGGTAAATTGAGAGCTTTGCCTTTTGACTCAGCTCTCTCTTCACCACGACAGACCGGTACAGCGCCCGCTTCACTGCGGATGCTGCACCTATCCGCCTATCGATCTCACGCTCCAGTTTTCCCTCATTCGTGAACAAGACCCCGAGATACTTAAACTCCTCCACTTGGGGCAGGACCTCCTCCCCGACCCGGAGAGGGCATGCTACCCTTTTCCGGCTCAAGACCATGGCCTCGGATTTGGAGGAACTGATCCTCATCCCGGCCGCATCACATTCAGCTGCAAACCGCTCCAGCGAAAGCTGTAGATCACGATCTGATGAAGCCAATAGGACCACATCATCTGCAAAAAACAGAGAAGCGATTCTAAGGCCACCAAAACGGATCCTCTCAACACCTTGGCTGCGCCTAGAAATTCTGTCCATAAAAGTTATGAACAGAATCGGTGACAAAGGGCAACCTTGGCGGAGTCCAACTCTCACCGGAAACGAGCCTGACTTACTGCCGGCAATGCGGACCAAGCTCTGACACCGGTCGTACAGGGACCTAACAGCCCATATCAAAGGGCCTGGTACCCCATACTCCCGGAGTACCCCCCACAGAACCCCCCGAGGGACGCGGTCGAATGCCTTCTCCAAGTCCACAAAGTATACAAAGACTAATCAGAGCTTTATCACATTCATACACTGATGGGACACACGTCAGAGGCAATGAGGGGTTCAGTCAGTGTCTTGCCCAAGGACACTTCAGCATATGACTGCTGGTGGAATCAAACGCCCAACTCTTGCATTGGAGGACGACTGCTCTAACCACTCAGCCACAGCTGCCCCATTAGCAGCTTCTTCACTAGGTGTGGCATCATACAAGGGATCTGATCATGCATGACTGCCAGATTTCAACTGCACCAGGATGGAGGCAGCATTGTCATCAATGTATGGGAACATACAATGATTAGTTATTCTTTTTTCTTCTTTCGGCTTCTCCCTTCGTCAGGGGTCACCACAGCGAACTAGTCGCATGAAGACTTGACAATTGTTTTTGTTTTATTTACATGTAAAATGTGATGAGTAAGATAGGACCAGAACCAGTCAAGAGCAGTCAATGATTAGTTCTTAATGATTAGTTGAAATGAGTTCTCTGCATTTAACCCATCACATGTGAGATACACCCAGGTGGAGCAGTGGGCAGCTATGTAAGCACCAGGGGAGCAATTAGGGATTAGGTGTCTTGCTCAGAGACACCATGACACGTGGGAATGGCTGGGAGTCAAACCGTGACTTTCTGGTTCAGAGTTGGCTGCCCTACCTCTACACAATCTCAGCCCCCAGAACAAACGTGAAGCTGCTGCTTCTGTTTGAAGTGGGGGATGGAGCTGCAGACCCAGAAGTGGACAGAGCAGCAGGGTCAGAACCTTCCCTGACAAAAAAGGCAGATATGAAAACAATGTAGTCTGAGACAAAATGAGGACTTTGATGAGGAAGTGGAAGATCCAGTAATTCTCAGTTGGGTCATCTGGACAGTTTCTTTTTTTGTAGAAACGTTTCACCCTCCATCCGGAGGGCTTCATCAGTCTGAAGAGTTCCAGTAAACTGTTTCCCCACCAAGCAGTAAACACCTTAAGTAGGCCAACCAGTTTGCTGGAGCCAAGATGTTTCTGGGGGCCGTCCTGTCCCTCGTCGACTCCTCCCAGGCAGGCAGCCACAGCCAAAGTGGTTCAAGGCAACAAAGTTCATGCTCAATAATCTAGGTACCAAATCCAATCATTCTCAGTCGGGTCATCTGGACAGTTTCTTTTTTTGTAGAAACGTTTCGTCCTCTATCTGGAGTGGAAGTGGAAGATCCATTATTTTAGAATAGGAAAGAGAGGACCACACTCCTGCGTGTGCCTCTGCCTGATGACTAGCGTGACTTCATCATCCTTTGGTAATCATTGGCTGTGTTTGTGTTTGTTTGATATTTTTGTCAGTTATTCACCCGGACAAATCTAAGAAGAAAATTTAAGATATCAAAACAAAACGCTAAGTATATAAAATGAAACTTATCCAAAAATGCAATCTTGAACAAGTTTTTGACGTTTTTCTCTCTGAAAACCAGTAGTGGGATGTAACAAAGTACAAGTATTTTGTTACTGTACTTGAGTACATTTTTCCTGTGTCTGTATTTTACTTAAGAAAAGTTAAACATGGGTACTTTCGACTTTTACTCCACTACATTTTACATTAAGTCAAAGTCAAAAGTCAAAGTCAACTTTATTGTCAGAACTGCAATATGTACAGGACATACACAGGATTGAAATTGCGTTTCTCCCAGTCCCTCGGTGCTGTAAGTACTGTATCTGTATTTTACATTAAGTACTGTATCTGTATTTTACACTACATTACATTTCTATAATGTGTTGTGTTACAAGTTACATTCACGCTGCAGTTTTTTGTTTGTTTGTTAGTTTGAAAGTAACCAGTGGCGAGAGGGGAGTTGGTTCACTGAATCACTGCAAAGTTGACAGGTACCATTAACCCACCTTCAAGAAAAGCTGGGCCAATGACGTATATTCTAGTATATACGTCATTAAGCTGGGTGCACCCACAGCATCGTTAACACACACAAAATGGATTCCACCGTGAAGAGTCAGCCAGAAGATACACACCACCCATGGCCATATTGAAAGACTATTGCAAGACTTTTGAAATAATATTGAAAGATTGAAAGACTGTTCAGTACAGCAGGACAGATTCTCTCTCCCAAAAGATCCAGACTGGACTCAAAAAACTTTGAAAACCAACTTCTTCTGAATTTGAACAAGAAATTCTTGCTGCAATATTAAAATGTGTCAGACAAGAGATTTCTCCAAATGGCTCAAAACTATAGGTCCAAGTTTTGAAAATGGTGTCAGGAAGTTAAAATATTGTTCACTATGGACCCATTACAAGGTTGACTAGACAGTATTTTAACTAGAGTTGATGACAAACTGCAGTTGAAATGATCAGATGTTCCTTTGTTAGGTCTAATGCTCCTTTTTTCAAACAGACAATTTTACTTAAACATGTTTACTGCAGTTAAAATAACACATTAGTTTTTCTTTGTGTTAAATAAATCTTTCAAATGTATAATCATGCCTCTTTCTTATTTTGCTTAATGCCATTTAACTCAACCCTGAAATTCTGACGCACAGAATCAGTCCAAGTGTGAACGGTGTCACAGAGTAAACACAATAAAAACATGTATTATCTGCAGCATTGTTCATTAAAATGACTCAACACTATTAATGTATTACAGAAAATATACATGCGGTAGGCACACTTAATGATATTGTAGACCATTGCATCAGGTAATACATTCAGCAAGTACTTTTACTTTTAATACTTTAAGTATTTTTAAAAGCAAGTACTTACTTACTTTTACTTAAAATGTTAATGTGGTACTTCTACTTTTACTAGAGTACATTTTTGTCTGTTTATTTGTACTTTTACTTAAGTACAGTGTTTGAGTACTGTCTCCACCACTGAAACCTTAAATCTAATATAACACACTATGACAGCAATTTTGCTGCACAGCAATAAAGTCCTGGGTTCAAAGTTCTGCTGGGGATTTCTGTGTGGAGTTTGCATGTTTTTATTGTGGATATGTAGATTTTCTTTGGGTGCACAGCCCAAAAATTATGCTTAATTACTAATTATTACTAATTAATTACTAATTATTCAAATTATAATTTGAAGATTCTAATTTAGGTGTGTCTGTGAGTGAATGTTTGTGTGTATGCTCTGTGAAGGACTAACAACCTGTCCAGGGTGTACCCCACCTTTTACCAACTGACTGTTCGAGTGAGGCACCTGCCAGAATAGAGTTCAGTGAGGATAGAAAACCGACAAATTGTTTAGATACCAAACACTCACCTTCACAGGTATCCCCATCATGGGTCACATGGTAACCCTGGTCACAGATGCATCGGAACGATCCCAGCATGTTCTCACAAATCCCATGAGGTCCACACTGAGTCTCATTGAGCCCACACTCATCAATATCTGAAAACCACAGAGTAGAGAAAAACCCTGAATTACATTTGATTTGGTGACGTTCTAAATTTCAACGCTACATTTAAGTGTTAGTTTTTCTTTCTTTTTTAAAATCTGGTCTAAAAATTGCCAATGAAGAACTACCACTTGGCAAGCACACTTCCATTTGTCTCCATTTATTAAATGAATTTGTGGTTATTTTCATGTTTGTATGAACTACTAAGAGATTTTAAAGATTGGAGTTGTTTCTTTCAAAGTGGGTCTACTCGGCTTATACTGACAAGCTCATAATAACTTGTACAAGAGGACGCACATTCAGAGTGTACTGCTGTCCTAATAGCTTCAATCAAACTGACTGGTTTATATAAAGAATGTTTTTTAAAACTACCAGCAGTTTTAAAAAAACATGGTTATTTTGGCAAAAAATACCATAAAATTCCTGCCAGATTTGACCACAGGATTCAATTCAATTCAGTTTATTTGTATAGCGCCAAGTCAGAACAGAAGTCGTCTCTGGGCACTAAACAGAAACATTCATATATAAAAATAATAATTTTACATTATTTATCTGAGGAGCAGACTGCTTTGAATTTAACTCCATGACAGAACGCTCATCTTGAGCAAGCATGAAGGTGACAGTGGAAAGGAAAAACTCCCTCATGAGGAACAAACCTTTAGCAGAACCAGGCTCAGAACAAGAGGTCATCTAGCAATCTTAAAGCTTTGTGGTACGTAGCATTTATTAGAGACAAATTAAGTAGATCCAAGACGTGGATGCACTAGAAGTTGAACCTCTCTGTTCCTGTTGCTTTTGCAAATAACCAGTGATTACTATTTAAATAACTCTATAAAACAATATTTGGATGAATCTCTGAAATTTTCCCAAATTAAAGCTGTTTTAAGAAGGCAGCAATCCATTTTGGTGTTGCTTTCTGAGCTTGCCAATTCTATCAGACATAAACACAAAAATTCCAATTTAAAGTTATTCAAGGAACTATTTACAAGTTAAACCTTATTTCACAATTTTATTTTCAATGAACACCATTCCAGAATGGCTGGAATATCACTTTATGTCAGTGTCAGCATACTTTACCACTAAAACATATGCTGCTACAAAAAAAGAGGCACAAATTACTTGGTTTTATAAAAATATATACCGGTACTCAGACACACACACACACACACACGCACATACACACACACACATGCACACACGCTTCCACTTGGGTCAGAGTTTGAATAAATCACGAGACAGAGGGCAACAAATATCCCGTCTAGACAGCCAGCTTAAAGGCTTCTGTCTGTTTCTTTTCCTATATTTTTTATTTTCTTTCTGATTTTACTGAGGAAGGAGAGGGCATTAAAAACAGCTTTGGCACAAAGGCTGAAACTTCTGCCAAAATGGGGAATGGTAGAGCGCCATATGTAAAAGTAATTGCAGACTTTCTCCTCCTCATCTTTCTTTTCCCTCAGTGACAGAGTGATGGAGACAAAAAGAGGGTGATGAATGTGCCTTACTGCATATGCCACTTTTTGCCTCTATAACAACATCAACTACTACCTCATACATATACTGTGTACATTAACTCATACGCTGCTTTGCCACTTTGCAAATGTCAATGCTAGAAACCTTTAGTTTATTTTAGTTATACTTTTTATACTCTTTTTTTATACTAGTATGCAAAAACTCAGGACAGTATTATGTTCATTAAATGTTTAATGTTTTAGTTTTAGAGTTGGTGTAAATTTTCATACTCTTATACCACTATGCAAAAAACTCAGGACAGTGTTAGTTTTACTATTTTATGCTTATGTCTATTATTATATGTTTCAGTGTTTCAATGTTTAGATGTTTACTGTTGCACCGAGGGACTGAGAGAAACGCAATTTCGGTCCTGTGTATGTCCTGTACAGTACATATTGCAGATCTGACAATAAAGTTGACTTTGACTTTGAAAAGAGGGCACATATGGTGACATGTAGCCACTGTTTAGCTGGTTAACAGCTTCAGACATTGTTGACAGTATCTTAACCAGCTTTTGTGAGGTTGTCATTTGGATCGTATGGGTCAATGGGTTAGTCTGGTCAAACGTTTGTCAAATTCATTTATTCTTTAAATAAATGGGCTGAACTTATACAGCACTCTACTAGATCTATACAGAGAATAATCAGTACTTTGTCACATTCATAAATCGATGGGACACACATCAGAGGCAGTGTGGGGTTTAGTGTCTTGCCCAGGGACACTTCAGCATGTGACTACTGGGGGAATGGAACCCCAACTCTTGCATTGGAGGACGACTGTTCTAACCACTCAGCCACAGCCGCCCTAATAGAGAAATGATGTTTTCTACCAAAAAGCAGTGGTGTCTGACAGACTCCCTGAAATTTACTGAAGATGCTGAAACTTGACTGGTATATCAAAACCCTAGCTAAAAGCCTGGAGGTTATGCACCAAAACCAATGTTCCCTGAAGGAGGGGAACAAGGTGCAACATAGACGTATGGGAATTGCGCCCCTGCGCGTTCACCTGTGAATACGCTTTCAACACGCCTGTCAAGGCCAATGAGATCGCTGCATGAGCAGGAGGCTCCTCCCTCCTGCTATAAAACAGGCAGCGTGCCTCATTTCCGCCATCTGCAAGCACTTCGCCGAGCTTTTGTCAAAAGCAATGAAGGGGCCGACTTGTTTTGCACCTTGTTCCCCTCCTTCAGGGAACATTGGTTATGGTGCATGACCTCCAGTTCCCTTTCAGTCGGGTCACTACGGTGCAACACAGACATATGGGAACATACCATCACACCCCGGAAATGCATAAGCAGAGAGTTAGGCCTTATGACTGACAGCAGGAGCACGTTCATTTCTCCTGTGCTGAGAGAACAGCCTGAGTAACGCCACATGTTGTGACGTCCAAGCTGTACAATTTTATGAACGTGTTAGGAGATGCCCAGTTAGCAGCAGAAAAAATATCTGCCACTGGAACTCCTCTAAACAGAGCCTAGGAAGTGGCCAGGCCTCTTGTTGAATGTGTGTGCACCCCACTGGGTGCTTGTTTACCTTTACTACTGTATGCTCTAGAAATAGCCTATGTAACCCAGTGGGAAAGGCGTTGCTTAGACAAAGCTTTACCAATAGCAGGTTTAGCAAAGCACACGAACAGCTGATTAGTCTTACGCCAGCTCCTTGTTCTCTCCATGTAGATGCGTAATGCACGCACTGGGCAGAGAGCGTGGAGGGAAAGCTGACAACTCAAAAGATAAACACTTATAAGATAGAGAGGGTTCTTAGAGCTAAGAGAATAGCTGTTTGATAGGAGAGTATGTCCATGTTAACACTCTCAAGAGGCTCAAACGGGGTATCACAGAGAGTGTCTAGGACCCGAGTCAGATCCCACTGAGGCGCTAGAGCTCTGCACGAAGGCCTCAAACGCAGCACTCCTTTCATGAACCGGATCATGAGAGGATGGGAGCCGGGTGATTCCCCCCCATCCTTCATGACATGCAGAAATGGCAGACAAATACTGTAGACTTTAATAGTAGAGAAGGATCGACCTTTCTCCACCAGGTCTTGCAGAAAAGTGAGCACCTGAGGAATAGTGCTGGAGAAGGAAACAATATTCCTCTCCTGGCACCAGGTCTCAAAAACACGCCATTTAAGAGCATAAAGCGACTGAGTTGAGTTTGCTTGTGCACATTGAATGGTGTTTATAACATTACTGGGAAGGCCAAAAGCTTTTCCAGCTGGGCCGCTGAAAAACGACACAGCTTGCTGGGAAGTGTGGGCTTGCTCACCGATGTCTTGGGTGCCAGGTGCGCTGCCAGAGTCTCATCCATGGGAGGATCTGAGACAGTCCCACCTGTTCCATGTTCTCTAGGTCCAAGAACTGCGAGAGTGGGAGGGACAACGGTGCCCTTGGTGTTGACCACGACCTTGTGAGCTCTGTCAGGAAGTCCGGGAACACTGGCAGCTTGTGCCTCACCGAGGTTTGTTGCCTCGAGAAGAAGTAGTTCCCCGCTAATCTCGTCTGTTGTTGTCTTGGCGAAGGAGCTGGCCACGGCACCTTCAAAGACTCGGCCGCTCTGCGGCACAGGTCAAACAGGGCTGAGATGGACCCGTCCGCTTCGACGGGCGCCGCGGCAGCCTCTTGGGAGAAGTCCTCTGCCTCGTCCTCGAAGCCTTGCGCTGCCTCATCGTCGGAGATATCGCAGGAGGCTGACAACGAGATCTCATCAGACAGCAGCATGTCACGCACGTCATATTTGAGTCCCGTGTCGTTAGGCTCCATAGGCTCCTCTCTTGACTGGAGCATGTCCATCTGCTCACCCCAGGATAGTGCTACCACGTCTTCCATGTCGTCAGACTGCAGCTCCGCCGTAGGTCTGAGGGCCTCGGTCAGTAGCGGGTCTTTCGCAGCGCTGGAGTTCCCCAGCGTCTTTGCCAGGAACTCCACCCGCTTCTCCCGTGTCGTGTGACAGAGTCGGCTGCAGTGCAAGCACGACTCCGGGTTATTCAGCGCTGCTCTGGCTTGCAGCATGCCGAGACACATCGGGCAGGCTTCGTGGGTGTCCGCTTTGGAGATGAAGAACACACAGGCACTTGGACATGGTCGTGACCCCAGGTTTCCTGGCCCCTTGTCCTTGCTGGAGACCTTTGATTTATTTTTACTCTTCTCCGGAGCCATATTGGTCACCGAGAGATGAGCGGGAAAAACTCGTTAGCAGGGCTAAACAAGTTTAAAAAATTGTTTGTCGTTGTCTACCCGTTAGCAGAGCTAAACAAGTAAAAACGTCGTCCTTCGTCGTCTACTCGTTAGCAGAGCTAAACAAGTAAAAACGTTGTCCTTTGTTGCCTACTCGTTAGCAGAGCTAAACAAGTAAAAACTTCGTCCTTCGTCATCTACTCGTTAGCAGAGCTAAACAAGTAAAACGTTGTCCACTTCGTCGAGCTGTTTGTGAAAAAAACCCATTAGCAGAGCTAAACGTGGGGTGGCTAGCCAGTTAGCAGCACTAAACAGACTCCGAAACAGCGTAAATGTTCATGTTAGCGGGGCTAAACGTGAAGAAGTGCTCAGTTAGCAGGGCTAAACTGAACAGCTCGGAAGAAAAATCCTCGTAGTGGCGCCCTGGGTAGGGAGCTAGCTCACCTCCAGTCGGGCAATCCAGTTCAGCCAGTACAAGGCCCGCGTTGGTCAAGGTGAAGCGAGGTGAAGTGCAAATAGATGATGGAAATGAGGCACGCTGCGTTTTATAGCAGGAGCCTCCTGCTCATGCAGCGATCTCATTGGCCTCTACAGGCATGTTGAAAGAGTCTTCACAGGTGAACGCACAGGGGCGCAATTCCCATACTTCTATGTTGCACCGTAGTGACCCAACTGAAAGGGAACAATTGTAGCAAAAGCAAACTAAAAACTAAAAGTAGCTAAATATTGCCTAATAGGTAGAAATAGCAAAAGTCTAGCTAAAAACAGACACCCTAGCTAAAAACAGCAAAGGGTTAGCTTACAGCTATAATAACAAAATATTAGCTAAAAACCCCTATGATGAGTGAAATAAATGGACTAAGTTTTCCCTCGCCCGGACGCGGGTCACCGGGGCCCCACTCTGGAGCCAGGCCCGGAGGTGGGGCACGCTGGCGAGCGCCTGGTGGCCGGGCTTTTACCCATGGAGCCCGGCCGGGCACAGCCCGAAGAGGAGACGTGGGTCCCCCTTCCCATGGGCTCACCACCTGTGGGAGGGGCCAAAGGGGTCGGGTGCAATGTGAGATGGGTGGTGGCCGAGGGCGGGGACCCTGGCGGTCTGATCCTCGGCTACAGAAGCTGGCCATTGGGACATGGAATGTCACCTCTCTGGTGGGGAAGGAGCCTGAGCTAGTGTGTGAGGTTGAGAGTTTCCGACTAGAAATAGTCGGACTCACCTCAACGCATGGCTCTGGCTCTGGAACCAGTTTCCTTGAGAGGGGTTGGACACTCTTCCACTCTGGAGTTGCCCCTGGTGAGAGGCGCCGAGCAGGAGTGGGCATACTGGTTGCCCCCCATCTTGGTGCCTGTACGTTGGGGTTCACCCCGGTGAACGAGAGGGTAGCCTCCCTTCGCCTACGTGTGGGGGGACGGGCTCTGACTGTTGTTTGTGCCTATGCACCAAACGGCAGCTCAGACTACCCACCCTTTTTGGAGTCCTTGGAGGGGGTATTGGAGAGTGCGCCTCCTGGGGACTCCCTTGTTCTACTGGGGGACTTCAACGCTCACGTGGGCAATGACAGTGAGACCTGGAGGGGTGTGGTTGGGAGGAACGGCCCCCCTGATCTGAACCAGAGTGGTGTTCTGTTATTGGACTTCTGTGCTCGTCATGGATTGTCCATAACGAACACCATGTTTAAGCATAAGGGTGTCCATATGTGCTCTTGGCACCAGGACACCCTAGGTCGCAGTTCGATGATCGACTTTGTTGTCGTCTCATCTGATCTGCGGCCGCATGTCTTGGACACTCGGGTGAGGAGAGGGGCGGAGCTGTCAACTGACCACTACCTGGTGGTGAGTTGGCTCCGATGGTGGGGGAGGATGCCGGTCAGACCTGGCAGACCCAAACGTATTGTGAGGGTCTGCTGGGAACGTCTGGCAGAGTCTCCCGTAAGACGGAGCTTTAACTCCCACCTCCGGGAGAGCTTTGAACACGTTCCGAGGGAGGCGGGGGACATGGAGTCCGAGTGGGCCGTGTTCCGCGCCTCTATTGTCGAGGTAGCTTATCGGAGCTGTGGCCGCAAGGTTGTTGGTGCCTGTCGTGGTGGCAACCCTCGAACCCGGTGGTGGACACCGGCAGTGAGGGATGCTGTCAGGCTGAAGAAGGAGTCCTATTGGGCCTTTTTGGCTTGTGGGACCCCGGAAGCAGCTGATAGGTACCGGCAGTCCAAGCGGCATGCGGCTCGGGTGGTTGCTGAGGCAAAAACTCGGGCGTGGGAGGAGTTCGGAGAGGCCATGGAGAATGACTTCCGTACGGCTTCGAGGCGATTCTGGTCCACCATCCGGCGTCTCAGGGGGGGAAAGAGGTACGAGACCAACACCATTTATGGTGGAGGTGGCGTGCTGCTGACCTCAACTCGGGATGTTGTGAGTCGGTGGGCGGAATACTTCGAAGACCTCCTCAATCCTACTGGCACGTCTTCCACTGAGGAAGCAGAGCCTGGGGACTTTGGGTCGGGTTCTCCGATCTCTGGTGCTGAGGTCGCCGAGGTGGTTAAAAAGCTCCGCGGTGGCAAGGCTCCGGGGGTGGATGAGATTCGCCCGGAGTTCCTTAGGGCTCTGGATGTTGTAGGGTTGTGTTGGCTTACGCGACTCTGCAATATCGCGTGGACATCGGGGGCAGTTCCCTTGGATTGGCAGACTGGGGTGGTGGTTCCCCTATTTAAAAAGGGGGACCGTAGGGTGTGTTCCAACTATAGGGGGATCACACTCTTAAGCCTCCCTGGTAAGGTCTATTCAGGGGTTCTGGAGAGGAGGGTCCGTCGGATAGTCGAACCTCGGATTCAGGAGGAGCAGTGTGGTTTTCGTCCTGGTCGTGGAACACTGGACCAGCTCTACACCCTCAGCAGGGTCCTGGAGGGTGCGTGGGAGTTTGCCCAACCAGTTTACATGTGCTTTGTGGACTTGGAGAAGGCATTCGACCGCGTCCCTCGGGGGGTTCTGTGGGGGGTACTCCGGGAGTATGGGGTACCAGGCCCTTTGATAAGGGCTGTTAGGTCCCTGTACGACCGGTGTCAGAGCTTGGTCCGCATTGCCGGCAGTAAGTCAGGCTCGTTTCCGGTGAGAGTTGGACTCCGCCAAGGTTGCCCTTTGTCACCGATTCTGTTCATAACTTTTATGGACAGAATTTCTAGGTGCAGCCAAGGTGTTGAGAGGATCCGTTTTGGTGACCTTAGAATCGCTTCTCTGTTTTTTGCAGATGATGTGGTCCTACTGGCTTCATCAGTTCGTGATTTACAACTTTCACTGGAGCGGTTTGCAGCTGAGTGTGATGCGGCCGGGATGAGGATCAGTTCCTCCAAATCCGAGGCCATGGTCTTGAGCCGGAAAAGGGTAGCATGCCCTCTCCGGGTCGGGGAGGAGGTCCTGCCCCAAGTGGAGGAGTTTAAGTATCTCGGGATCTTGTTCACGAATGAGGGAAAACTGGAGCGTGAGATTGATAGGCGGATAGGTGCAGCGTCCGCAGTGAAGCGGGCGCTGTACCGGTCTGTCGTGGTGAAGAGAGAGCTGAGTCAAAAGGCAAAGCTCTCAATTTACCGATCGATCTACGTTCCCACCCTCATCTATGGTCATGAGCTTTGGGTTATGACCGAAAGAACAAGATCTCGGATACAAGCGGCTGAAATGAGTTTTCTCCGCAGGGTGTCTGGACTCTCCCTTAGAGATAGGGTGAGAAGCTCAGTCATCCGGGAGGGACTCGGAGTAGAGCCGCTGCTTCTCCACATCGAGAGGAGCCAGTTGAGGTGGCTCGGGCATCTGGTTAGGATGCCTCCTGGACGCCTCCCTGGTGAGGTGTTCCGGGCATGTCCCACCGGGAGGAGACCCAGAGGAAGACCCAGGACGCGCTGGAGGGACTATGTTTCTCGGCTGGCCTGGGAACGCCTTGGGATTCCCCCAGAGGAGCTGCTCCAAGTGGCTGGGGAGAGGGAAGTCTGGGCCTCCCTACTTAGGCTGCTACCCCCGCGACCCGACCCCGGATAAGCGGAAGAAGATGGATGGATGGATGGATGGATGGATAGCTAAAAGCTAAATTAGCAATACTGTAGAAAAAAAGCTGAAAGATGCAAAAAGCTACCTAAAACTCAAACTAAAAAGAATTTAACTAAAATATTAAAAGGCTAGTTACAAGCTAAAAGTAGCAAGGGATGGCTAAAAGGTAATCATACTATTAAAAGTTTAGCTAAATTTTGAAGTAGCAAAAATCTAATAGTAGTAAAATGCTGGCTAAAGGGGCTGAGAGGACGTAGGGGCAGAGCAGCCGACTCAAGGTCCTGGGTTCAATCCCCGGTCATTGCACATGTTGTGGTGTCTCTGAGCAGGACACCCAATCCCAAATTGCTCCCCAGGTGCTTACATAGCTGCCTACTGCTCCACCTGGGTGTATCCCAGGTGCCATGGGTCAAATGCAGAGAGCCAATTTCAACTTTGTATGGGAACATACAATGATGACAACACATAACACTTTATTTATTAATTATTATTATTATTATTAAAAGGTAAAAGTTTCCAAACACTAAGTAAAAGTAGCAGGAAGAGAGGTACCGGCAAATTCATAGTAGATAATTAGTAGTTGGTTTAGTAGCTAGTTAAAAGCTAAAAATAGCAAAAGATTAGCAAAAAGCTTAAAGTACCATAACAACAGGCTATTTAAAAGTAAAAAGTATCTAAAAACTAAAAGCAAAGGATGGCCCAGAGTGGGGCAGATGAGGATGGAGACAGGTGTGACTGCTTCACTTATACCACCCACATTTTTTATGTTGTCGGTACCGGGGCTTGAACCGGCGATCTTCCGATCACAAGCTCACCTTCTTAACCTCTGTGCCACCACTCCCACTAATTAAAAGCTAAAAATAGCCCGATTGAAGATAAATGTAGCAAAGGCCTATCAAAAAGTAAAAAGTAGTAAAGAGCTAAATATTAAAAGTTGCTTATGAACACAAAAACAGAGCAAGGTTGCAGAAGCAGATTTTGAAAAGAAAAATGTTTTTGAAAGAATTAAAGAGATCTCTATGTTGGTCGATTGGGAAAATATGTGTAAATTACCTTTTGCAAAGTATAAAAGTTTTTTTTTTAAATTAGAAGTTATAGGCCCCACTTCATGAATGTTCTGATATACATTTGGCTAAAACAGCACAACAATTACAGAAAATAACAGGAAAACAATGGTGTGAATGTTGAATTAAGGAGGGTGAAAATGAATGCATCCAACGGTTCTTTTCACACAGCTACTGAATGTTACAACAGCTGTGTGTGCACCAGTTGCATCTTACCATCACAAGAGGGCATGTCGAGGCCGGCAGTGAAGCCACCGTCACACACACACTGGTAGAATCCCTCTGTGTTCAGACATCGACCATGAGGGTGGCAGAGCTCTGCTTCCTCCACGCACTCATCGATATCTGAGACAATACAGAGACAAACAGCAGAGACATTTGTGTTTGGACTTCTTTCTCTGTGCTTTGAGTACAAGTACTGGAGCCAGCTAGGCTTCTGGGATTCAGCAGCTTTTTGTGAACCAAAAGTGCTAAACTTCAGCATTTTGAAGAGTTCCTTTCAGGGTCAGACACAAATGATGACTAGTAATCCTTTAAGGAATGCACATCACCCGCTGCTTTCATTCCAGTTTCAAACACAATTATTTGATGTAAAAAAATAATGAAGTTATAGCTGTTTTGATTAAACTTAAATTTACTTCAATGTGAGATTTCATACGTGTTGTAGAGCTGTCATTTTTAACCCAGTCCATAATAATGTGCTGGATGGGTGGGCCAGGTCGGTATCGGGCTTTTGATTGCATCAGCGGACACGCGCGGCTGACGATCCAATTATAGGGCAACATGGATTGCCATACAATCACCAGCTGCACATGGCCATTTTACTGCGAGCTGACCGGCCTTGAAGGAGGTAAATTTTCAGTTAAACTTCAGATGGGACTGTACTGCCAGGACGAGATCCATCACCCAAATGTATATTCAGCCGCTGCACTCCTCAGTGGACGCATGCGGCCGACGACCCAAACAGCTGAAATCCCAAAGCAGACATGTCAGAGCAAGGTCCATGTCTGAATAATGCAGAATGCAGCAGAAGCAGGGATTTAATGCACTTTGATGGTCATGAAAGGACAAACACCCCCTCAGCTCCGATCTTCTGCCTCCTTTCACTCAGCCACACGGGTCCACTGACCATTAATAACTATACAAGCAGTCAAAGCTTAATTTAATTTTTTTTATTAGGATTTGTATCTGCAATTACTGTTCATTTGTTGGGTCGGGTTCGGAAATGATGGCTACGGGCTGGGTCGGCTCGGATCTTTTAGGCCCGAATGCAACTCTAACGTGTTGTGAATATTATTAGTAACCCTTTATTTTACCAGGAAGAAATCCAGTGAGATTATTAATCTCTTCTATAAGAATGTCCTGATATGAATATGAGAATGTGAATATCAGTCTCATCTACTACCATATGACATTTTAGCTCAGTATCTGTAAAACTGACTGAATCTTTGCCATTCTTGTTTTTTTTAAAGTTGCTTTTTGTGGCTGGCATCCACCTTGATTTGGATTTGTGTTCCATTAAATTCTGTTCATTGTTTCATGAGATATTTTGCTAACAGACAGACAAACAAAGAATACACATGCACACAAATATACGCTGGCAAAAACAATATCACCTTTATAATACCTTTACAAAATCACCAATTTCACCTTTCAGCTACTGCTGATAATAACAAGTACTGTACATACATTTGTGAATAAAACATTTGAATTTCAGATCAGATGTGGGTGTCTAGAATATAATTTTTTTCCTGTAGACCTACCCGTGCAGCTGGTTCCATTGATCTGCCGGTACCCACCAGGACAGGTACACGTGTAGGAGCCCATGTTGTTGACACAGTCACCCACAGCCCCGCATGGTCTGTCCTCTTCTTCACACTCATCCACATCTGGAAGATCAACACAGGAACACATGCTACATTGAAACCAGTGTGGGGATAAGGAATTGAAGGCTTGAATGTATAAAACGCACATACAGTAGTCCCTCCATACTTCACGGTTCAACTTTCACGGACTTGCTCTTTCGCGTTTTTTCAACAATTGCCAACTTTAATATTACTCACGTGATTGGGACGATATGGGATGAAAAGCTAACAAAAAAAAATTCGGACAGGCGCTGACATTTTGTAGTTTTCTTTCAATAAGTCTATACTGTAATGTCAGTCAAAATAACTACACTACCCAGAAACCAACAGTGCTGCCCGCTGCTGCTTTCTGCCAAAATGGAGGGAAAGTTTAGCAATGCAAAGTCAGAAGTAACGATCGATCTATGAAGCTCACAGGACTGGCAGGAAAGTTGCAAATAATCCTGAAGCTTCCTCAAGCTCAATTATCCACGTGCACATGAACCTGGACGGGGTGGTGGTCTTCGTCACTGCATGGTAGGTCTGCAGAACTGGAACCAAGCCCGACCAGAACCGAGCTGCTGGTCTGCAGAGCTGGTGAGTAAAATTTTGCAGTACTGTACAGACATATATGTACAGTATGTTGTTAAAATGACATAGGTTTAAGAGTTTAGAACATTGTTAAGAGCATTACAAGAGTGTGGGAGGGGTTTATAAAGCCTTAAAAAATATATAGTAATATAAATATAATGGTTCTACCTTGCGGTTTTTCCACCTATCAAAGTGGTGTGTGGGACATAACCCCCGCGATAATCCAGGGACTACTGTATTGTGTATTGTAATTTTTTATTGTAATTTTTTATTCTTTTTATTCTATTTCATTCTTTTATTTTTATTCAAGTGTATATATACTTTCATAGTCTTTGTATGTTTCCATTTTTATACCTTTGCATGGACCATCATGCATCAATTTTCCCCTGGGATAAATAAAGTATTCTGATTCTGATTCACACCATGTGGTAGCAACACTGAACCACTGGGTCAGATTTACTAACTGCAGCTCTGAGGATGCACAAGCAAAGATTCATGTCTGACAGAAACCAGCTCTGTTTATTTAACTTACATATGTTTCATCAGTCATAAAACACGAGTTATGTTTCTTGTTTAACAGCTACAGTAAATGCTGCCATTATGAGGGGCAGGAACACAACAAGGGCAGAAGAGTAATCTGCAGCTTACTCCTCATGTATTCACTTACAACAAAACATCTCTGGTCTTCAGTGAGTGCAGCTCTACTTTTACTGATGAGTATATTTGACTGAAAATGTGACGCATGATCCTTTACTGACACTCCAGGTTTTGACTTGTGAGCCAGGCTGGATGATATTTTTTGGAACCAACAAGCAAGATATAAAAACATAGTTTTACTACAAAAAAAAAAACTACAACTAGAAGTCAGTTTTAGTGATAAAAACTCACGTGATAAATGTCACAAAGACTAACACAGAACCAGAGTGTTGCTTGTTGTGAGGTGACCATGCACCCCATCCTCAAACCTGCAGTGTCAGCATGTTTTGATGGATTTATATTTTTGATGTTGTAAACACATGGTTGGTGGGAGTAACATGAATGTGTTTGTTAGTTTGATTCGACTGTACAGTATCTAAGGATTTGAGGGTGGGGTCATTTGTGCAAATAGGCCAATCCAAACCTGGGTTTCAGTACCGCGTAACGCTGGTTGTTACACAAGAGGCTTATAGCATTTGTGCGTACACAAGCCTCTGGACTCATAATAGTTATTTACAAGAAGTTTGGTGATTTTGTCTGAATAAATAGCATAAAAATAAAAAGTTTTACACAGCAAAGGAAGCGTTTGAGATAATTTACAAAGAGTGTGGGAGCTAAACCCTTCAGCAGCATGAACCTTTGCACAGGTAATGTCCACATGGGGATTCATGGTTTCCTAGAGTTTTTAGTCCTCCTCAAAGGATTTATATTCTCTATAATGCAGAAAAGCTTCAGGCGGGAGCAAAAACTCTCCTTTTTTTCTATGCTTCATCCTCATTTTCTGTGAAACATTAGCAGCTGCTGTGATGCTAATAATTCTGATGAAATATTGCAAACGTTAGCTTTATGTTGATACCAAGATTATTAGTTTGCAATTTCTGAGACAGATTCATTCAGACATATTATTTCAGAGACGTCATGGAAACCCCATGGGGTTTTTCAGGTTAAAGCTGCATGGTCCTTGATCTGTCTGTTGAACAATGGCTTTATAGGTTGTCATAGTCCGTACTTGATTAAAACAACGTTCTTGGTGTACAAAGAACTGGGAGACACAGAAACCATACCATCACACTGGTCTCCAGTTGATGACGCTCTGAAACCGGACCCACACTGGCAGAAGAACGAGCCCTGGGCATTTTGGCAGTGACCTCTGATGCAGACTCGCTCGTCCTGGCACTCGTCTACATCTGGAGGGAACAGATGATGGGAGAACTACATCGCATCAATAAAAGTTTAATCAATGAACTTGTCTAACATTTATTCTGTTAGCTATTACATAAACAGGATGCTGAGCTCAGTAAATTGCCTTATTGACTAAATGTTTAAAAGAACATCTGTAAAGACAAGTTGTAAACAGTAATAAACAAAGTAATCGCGAGTGACTGACTGTGGTGTTTTCTCACCGAGTGAAGGAACAGAATCTGAGTGGTTCCCAGCACTGAGAGATAATCTAATTAAATGTTTGAGGAGTAAACAACAAGGGCAAACAAAGGACCAAGCACATCTCGGTTGGACAACTTCATATTAGAGTCCATAAGGGCAGCCGACTTGGGACCCGAAAGACCCAGGTTCGAACCCCGGCCGCTGCACACCTTGGGGTGTCTATGAGTGCACACCTATTTCCCCAGCTCCCCGGACACTTTCTATGGCTGCCCACTGCACCACCTGGTGGTGGTTGGGTTAAATGCAGAGACAAATTTCGTCTTGTATGGGAAACATACACAGATGACAAAAATGTGACATTTATTCATTTATTTATATCAAAAAACATATAAAAATAGAGGCATATAGTGATTAAACATTAATAGTTACAGTTAACTTGTACATTGTGAAAAACAGAGTAGTAGTGATTTTTCCCAAGATGTGAGAAAGTCTTGGATTTATGGTAGATTAGTTAAAATGCTATTCAGACAGGAAATATACCTACACATGCTAATCAGCACTCGTGTGGACGTTTGAAGTCGCTGCACGACTTGATACGCTGGACTGGATTTCCCTGACCTGCTGTTTGGTTCTGCAGGAGCAGGCTGCAGTTGGTTTTTAGTCTCTTCAGTACTGCAGGTCAGTCTCACCTCTGACTTGTTGAATAGAATATTAATGTATTTAATTATTATTAATAAAGACCATGCTTGCAAACACAAAGGTTAGAAGCTAGGCTTTCTTGAACCTGTGCTTCCCACTTTTCTTCTTTCAGATTTCAGATGTTCTCTTGAAGGGTTATCACAGCAGATCCTCCATCAGTCTGTTACAGCAGTCCTCTGGATATCTTCCTTCACTAGATCCTGAACCTTATCTGTGGTTTTTGTCTTTCCCTTCTCCCTGGAAGCTCCATATTCAGTTCAATTAAATTCAGTTCAGTTTATTTATATAGCACCAACTCACAACAGAAGTTGTATATAAAAATAACAATTTAACGTTATTTATCTGAGGAGCAGACTCTATCACAGAACTCTCATCTTGAGCAAGCATGAAGGCGACAGTGGAAAGGAAAAACTCCCTCATGAGGAAGAAACATTTAGTAGAACCAGGTTCAGGACAAGAGGCCATCTGCTTTGACCAGCTGGGTTTGAGAGGAACAGATACACAATGGCAGGTCAAGAATCACATGTTAAGATAGAAATAGTATCAAATGAAAACTATTCAGTTTTAACAATTTATTTAAGGAAATGAGGTCAGTTTGACCTCCAGTAGTCTTCAACACCCTTTTGCTAAAATATTCACTATTTGCACATGTCCAAACCATCTTAACCATAAATTTGTCTTCAAACTCTTCATCCTGAGCTGTCCTACTGATAAACCCATTTCCAACCTTGTTCATTTTGGGCACCCCCCCCCCCCCAACATCTTAATATCTTTAACTCTGCCACCTCCAGCTGTGCCTCCTGTCTTTTTGCTTGCCTACATCATAGCAAGTCTCATTACTATTTTTGTAAACCTTCTCTTTCACTCTGCTGCTCTGTTGTCACGTATCAACCCCATCACTCGTCTCCATCCCTCCATCTTGCCTGTACTCTCTTTCTCACCTCTGTTGCGCACCACTCTTGCTTTCTGTCTTGCTACTGCTGCTTTTTATTCCTCTTCTTTTGGGACATACAACCTCTTCAGGCTCTCTTTCACCTGCTCCTTGCTCACACTACAGATCATGTCTGCAAAAATCATAGTGCATGATGATTCCTGCCTGACCTCATCAGCCAACTGCTCCATCACCATTATACTTCGTAACACCAGACACAACGCTTTGCTCTAACAAATCTCCGGTGTATAATACACTTTTTTTTTTGCTCATTTGAATGTCCTGCATATTAAACACCGAAGAGTATTATTTATGGATTTTTTCCCATATTTTTAGACCCATTTTTCGCTCTGATTCTTCGTTTTTCATTTTTGGCAAAAATGGTGCAGTACCAGTTTCGGCCGCTATACGGGCGCTGTAGGCAGCAGCCAGCAGAGGACTCAGAGAGCGAAGAGGAAGAGGAGGGCCACTTCCAGACGTTTCTAGCTCATGTGTCCGAAAACAGCCTCCTCTGGTCGGACTGACTCTGTCGCTGCCCGCCCCTTGCTCTGGATGTAGCTGCTATTAGCTGTGAGGTTCGCTGTTTTTGTTTGCAAGATACCACTCATAAACCACACCGCGGATTTTTAAATCCAGCTGATTTCACATTTGGTTCAGCTCAGGAGCCCGTCTGCTATAGTCAGGTAAGAAATATATTTTTTAAGCGTTTATTTAGCTAAATTTAAAGAAACAAAGCGTCCGATCCGAGCCGCCTGCCTAAAATTCGGCGACGTTTAAAAAAAAAATCCAGCTGATTTGAACATTTCGTTAAGCTCAGGAGCACGTCTGCTATAAAGTCAGCTGAGAAATATATTTTTCTCGCAAAGAAATAATTGTTTTTACTGTGTTTCCTTGTGAAACACAGTAAACACCTTCCTAGAGCCACCCGCTCTAGGGTGAGTTTGCTTTTGTGGTTTTTTTTTGTTTTTTGAAAAAAAAAGGGGCAGATACTATAAGATTATTTCTTCTCTCTGCCTCCTTTCATTTTATGTCTTTTATATTGTACACTGTATGTTTAAACGTTGTTTTTTATTGATGTAAAATGAATAAATTTAATTTTTTTTAAAAAAGTTCTTTGTACTCGCTCGCTTCTGTCGCCGCCATTTTAAGCAGGGCAAATGAGGCGCTGACGCGTCGCGTGGCGATGACGCGTATTAAACACCGAAGCGTATTGTTTACGTTTTTTTTCTTGTTTATTGTTAATAATTGGACAAAGCGTATTAAACACCGGTGCATATTTTACAACGGCGAACACAGTACTTCACATTTTAGAAAAAGTCTGTTTCATACAGTCTTCAGGTTAATATAAGAACAGGTTTAACACACAAACTACAGACAGGACACTCCCCGACTCTGGCCGGGCAGTGCAAACATCTGTTCCATGGATTATTGACTTCTATAAAAGATCCTGTTGCTCTGCCTTAATATTTCCTCTTGCGCCACCATCATTTCTGCCACCCCACTGTGGTCTGACTGCTCTTATTTGATGTGCAAACAGCCAAAACATTGTAGGTAACCCCATGCCACATAAGTAGGATGCAGGAGCAGCAGGCTACTGAAATAAGAGATGAGCACATCGTTGGTTTGGGCTTGAAGTTTCAGGGCTTCTGGAGAAAAAAAATAGCTCCACACCGTGAGTGGTTTAAAATGGTTTGTTGTTTTACTGCTTGATGGCTGGATTATTTTTGTCTGCATGTGCTTCCTAGGGTGATTTATATGTGTGTGTTGGTGGCTAGACATTGGGAATTGAGGGGACAGGATGTAATCTATTCTCAAAATGGTAAAAAGCTCCAGGAAACAAAAAACTGTACACTTCATCAGTCAGGGTGTCACCAGAGACACCAGTGCTGAATATCACATACTACTTTAATCAAAGGAGGAATAATATGGGTCTGTGGAAAACCTATGACTGTGTATTTTTATTAATGTTTCAGCTGTAACACTAACAGATTATACATTAGGTTGTTCTGAATAATTCTGTCTGTTTCATCATGTGCTTTGACTTGTAATCCTAAGAAGTGAAAGGAGGAAACAACGTCTGAATGGCTCATGGGGCTCCAGAGCCTGAAGCTCGGGGTTGTTCACTCCCTGCATACTGGTTCATCTATTATTATTGTTCCATTGTACTGTTTGAATTGGTTTTGCTCCTTGTTCTTTCTTTGTCATTTGTTTGTGCTTTTGTTCGTGTAGATTTTATCTACCCTGACAGCTTTTTAATTTGATCATGTTTCAGTTTAATCATAGCTATTATTCCTACTCTGAGCCTTGGACTTTTCATACCACTACACTTTGACAATAATGTCAACTTTATTCATATAGCACATAAAAAAAACAACACTTGTTGACCGAAGTGCTTTGCAATCTAGCAAAAAAGCCAATATAATACAGTATAAATAAAGAAATGACAATGAACAGGATTAAAAGAACAAACAATAAAAAAATCCAGACAACAACATAAAATACTGTAGATCATTTCTGAAGAAATATTGAAGGGCGCCAATGCAGCTACGGCCTGAAATTCCAAAATAAATAAACTTTCTTCTCTAAAGCCCAATAGTAATTTGAGCCTTACTTTTGGAATAATCCAAGTTGATAAAATGCTGTTGTTTTTGATAGAGAAATTCAACATTTAAGTAATAAGTTTAATATGATAAATTTTATCATATTAAACTTATTACTTTAATATACTCTGACAAAATCATTACTCAGCTTGTTTTTTTAAAAGTTTCCTGTTTGCATCAACACTTTATCTGAGAAGTACAAACATGTTGTTTTTTCTTGGATACAGAACAAACGAGTCCTTAAGTTTTGCTCATGACTAAACAATGTTTTGAAATGATGTTCCTGTTTGAACGGAAACATGACTTCACGTTTGTTTTATCTGTGAAAGTGTCAGAGATTTGTGTTACGCATCAACTCCGCCTCTATCTTGAATAAAAAGGCAAGAAGCGGCTGGCCAAATTGGATTTTGTTTGCATCATGCTTGAAACCTAGTTTCAAGGGTGTACTGTAAACAATTTCCCACTTTGCAAAGTTTATGATCTGTGTTAAATTGAATTCTTGTCTCTTTTGTGTGGTTCTTATTTAAAGGTGCTATATGTAACTTTACTAAAAATATATTTTTAACATATTTCTTCACTCTGTCACTATCTCCTGACAGACTGATGTTAGACAGGTGATCTCTGAAAAAACTACAGTCCACACATGCTTCTCCAAGTGGTACTAAAAGCATTTCTAAAAACCCACAGTGACCCGCCGTTAACCATCCATCCATCCATTTTCTTCCGCTTATCCGGGGTCGGGTCGCGGGGGTAGCAGCCTAAGTAGGGAGGCCCAGACTTCCCTCTCCCCAGCCACTTGGAGCAGCTCCTCTGGGGGAATCCCAAGGCGTTCCCAGGCCAGCCGAGAAACATAGTCCCTCCAGCGTGTCCTGGGTCTTCCTCTGGGTCTCCTCCCGGTGGGACATGCCCGGAACACCTCACCAGGGAGGCGTCCAGGAGGCATCCTAACCAGATGCCCGAGCCACCTCAACTGGCTCCTCTCGATGTGGAGAAGCAGCGGCTCTACTCCGAGTCCCTCCCGGATGACTGAGCTTCTCACCCTATCTCTAAGGGAGAGTCCAGCCACCCTGCGGAGAAAACTCATTTCAGCCGCTTGTATCCGAGATCTTGTTCTTTCGGTCATAACCCAAAGCTCATGACCATAGATGAGGGTGGGAACGTAGATCGATCGGTAAATTGAGAGCTTTGCCTTTCGACTCAGCTCTCTCTTCACCACGACAGACCGGTACAGCGCCCGCTTCACTGCGGATGCTGCACCTATCCGCCTATCGATCTCATGCTTAACCGGTTAACCGCCGTTAACCAGCCAATAAAAACAGAGTTTTTAACCAGCCAATAAAAACAGAGCTTCTCACGCCCCTAACCCACGCCCCCGCCTGTCCCAGCCCCAGCGCGCATCCGCGCACGTTCTCGTTCAAATGATTGCAAAGCGATGCAAAACTGTTTTGTATGTGACACAAATGTATTAAATTCCCCTTCTTCATCTCTGATCTGGACTTTTCTTTTGTTTTTTTTGCCAAAAGTCAAGTGATCGCTTCCTCCTCCGCTGACTCCATGACTGAAATGATGAGGAAATGAATGAATTTGTCACGAGCAAATTAAACTCGGGTTCAATGTGGCTGCGTGAGGCTCTGCAGATTTCCTGGTGTGCTGGATCAGCGCTCCATGTTTTTATTTTATTTTTTAGAACATTTTATTAATATATAAACACAGAACATCGCAGCGGCTGCACACATGCACGTTCACGAGACAGGACATGCAGTGGAGGCGGAGCTATGGAGGCGGAGCTGCAGTTCAGCCGAGAGCAAAGGGGAGGGACCAGAAACGTGTCTCTGTTCAAAATTTTTCTAAGTTCCAGCGTCTTCCAAAAACTACATATAGCACCTTTAAGGTGAAGGTGTTTAAAATTCCTATCATTTATGATGTATGAACTGTATAAGAAGTGTGGAGAGAACCAAGATCCAAAGAAATGTTAAAGCTGCTATCAGTTGCTCATTAGGGTCACCATAGTAACCACACCCTGGTGTCTCTCACTCTTTGAAACCACTTGTTTTGAGAAAGGTAGATGGAAAGACTGCGGAAATTAAGCCAAAGAACAGTCACTGTGTGAAAATGACGTCTCAACATCAAGTGACCAAAGTGACTTGACCCCTCAGTTCTCGTGTCTACAGTGTTTTCTGTAGGCGACAAGGCAATAATAATAATAATAATAATTAATTCAATTTATAACGCACTTTTCATTACTGAAAATCTCAAAGTGCTACACATATATTGAATGCTACACACATTCATAAACCGGTGGCGGCAGACTACCATGCAAGGTGCTTTCCAGTCCTACCGGGAGCAACTCAGGGTTAAGTGTCTTGCCCAAGGACACAACGACACATGGTGCGGGTCCCGGGAGTCGAACCGCCAACTTTCCGATCGGGAGACGACTCCCCTTACCACTACGCCACGGCCGCCCCAAAGGCAAATGACAAAGACCCTTCATTTAAAGAGACAGTTCTGAGCTCAGATACAACGAGAGTTTGGATGTGTGCCATCTGAAAAACTAAGTCCTATAGCGTGAGAGGTACTCTGGATGCAAGAAGTCAAAAATGCCCACACTTTGATGTATAAAATATATGATGGGCCAAGATTATAAAAACTAAGAAAAACGTTGCAAAATGTTTGTGAGGATCAGACAGCTTAATATTCTATGTGTTGTAATCTTAATCCAAACTGATTCTTAAAGTTCATAACAATTTAACCTATGACTGCCACATGGTTTGATGTATTACTGCAGGAATTCAACAAAGGCAGGTCCTCTGGACAGTTTCTTTTAATGTCCTTCATCCAAAGGACTTCATCAGGCCGAGGAAACACTTCAACAGAAAAAGAAACTGTTCAGATGACCTGATTTTTTTTTACCTGGCATGAACTTTGATATTGCAGGAATTGTTTTCAAAGCTACCCGAGGAGGAGTGATTTGAAAGTCAAGTGGGAAAGGGAAAGAAGACATCCAAACTGATAGAAGGAGGCGTTACATCTCATAAATTAGAGGAGGTCTCAATCAAAATAAATATGAAATAACGTTTTAGAAGCTCTGTAACAGTCTGTGTTTGCACGTTTCATTGTATCTTCAGAGCATAAAATTTGACAATACGTGTTTACAGCCTTGATATGAACCAAAGTTTGACACAACAGATTACTGGAGCCTTGAATCAAAAGGACCACTTGCATGGCAGTAAGTCCCAAACATGGACAGATCAGACGTGTTGGACTTACCTACACACTGGCCTCCGCGCCCTAAAAAGCCCTCAGGACAGGAGCCACAGCTGTAACTCCCTTCCTCGTTGTAGCAGATGCCAGAAGGGCACGCTGTCCTGTTTTCACATTCATCAATATCTAGAAGAAAAAGAGGATGAGTTTGTTTTTTTACATTCTGTATTTCTTCAGTTCATCGTCAATCGACAAGATCTGAGCAGGTTTTTGTATTTTTTATTACATACTTGGGTCACATAAATAATTACGTAAACTTGAAAAAACAAAATCTTGTGAGGACACACCCTCAGCAGCGGTGCAGAGATTTTACTGCAGCTATGGGGAAATAATCATCAGGCCTGCTTGCCCCCACAGCCCTGATGCAGTATTATTTTGGTGGGTGGGGAGAGCTACACTGAAACAGCAGGAAACCACAGAATGACAGAGTGCCTCACATTTAGATCCCAGCACGGGCGATGAAGTGGGCAGGAGGGTGGTGCTCAGACCGGTAACTATGTGGTTGCTGGCCTTATTCTAAATTCCTCTCACTTATAAAGTGAATGTGAAGAAGTTTTGGTGGACCAAGTATGGACCTGTGCTCAAGCTACATGCCAAAAAGACATGCGGCTGATATCGGATGCTTCACCAGAGCATGATCTTTTCATGGCTCCTATAAGAACCCCTTCATGATGCTTGTCAACCCTGCTACGACATAAAGCATCAGACTTAACAGGGATTGGTTTTTCAAGGTCTTATTGAGGTCTTCAGGCATGCATTAAGGTTGGGTGCCATTATTCGTGATAGGTCCACAGTGATTTGTGCTCGCACAAAACTTTGAAAGTGAGGCGGTGGTGGTTTTCAGTGTGCTGGCAGCATGTTGGGATCCAAGGTGGAGCAGTCGTTGAGAACGTGAAGCATAGCTGGCAACAATTATGTGTGTGATGAATTCATGGAAATATTCTAGTGCCGATGTAATACCAGTGGTGGCAGCTCAGTGCTGAACGTCTAGAGCCTCGCTGCATTCTGACCGAGTTCGAGAGAGCAGGGTGCTCGTGTATCAAAGAGTGCACAGTTATCCTACTGGACGTTGGGGTAGGGACATAATCAAAAAAGTGCATGCACTCAGAAATATTCCAGTTTATAAAACCGTGCGCATGCATGTTTCTGCTAACCTTTCCTTCATACATCGAACAAATCTGGAACTGAGCGCACATGAAACACCTCCCCAGACACACCTCCATTTAAATATGTAAAATAGATGCAAATATGTTTTGCATGTGGGATTCTCACCTCTACGTGTCAGAAAATGATGTCTAGATGCACCAAAATGAGACATTTAATAGAATGTGAGACAGCGATACTCACACTGCACTAAAACCATAGATATACGGAAGGATCTGATGTCGTATATCTCCGTATCCTTCACATATACTTATACTTATATTTCCAGATATTCCCGGAAATGGCCCGCAATGATCCTTAAAATCCCAAAATCCGGATACTTATCTTTGGCAGACCCTTGACGAATAACAGCCACATTTATTTTGGATCTGCCGAAGATAAGTATCCAGATTTTGGGATTTTTTAAGGATCATTGCGGGCCATTTCCGGGAATATCCGAACACAGATCCTTCCGTATATCTATGGTTTTAGTGCAGTGTCAAATAAGTTAGTGGGGTGTAAAACATGTTTGCCACACGTGCACAAAGTACGTGTGTATTGTCATTGATTGTTGTTGAATGAAATGGAATGGGGGGCACTGATCTGTTGGCGGCGTGCTTCTGAGGCTAAGGCATTTGCAACTTTACACAAGTTTAATACTTGTAATTGATAAGTAATACCACAATCACTGTAAACAGAGGAACTCAGGAGCTTGGTAGAACGTAGAAGCATTTTCTTTAAATAGTTGACTGGAAGAAAGGAGTTGATGCACATCAACAAAGCAATTCAGCTTTGGTGTGAGGAAGTGTTATTTATTTGGGCAATAATGTTCATGAGGCCACATGGCACAGTTCAGGAGCGACTGAAAAATATCTGATCAGATGAAATATCTGATCAAGCAAAGGTCTAAATATAATTCTGCCAAAAATAAAGTTTTCAAAACTACCAGTTAATTTGATTTTTGTACGAACCTAAGAGTAGACATTATAACTGAGCAATAAACATAGAACCAGCCATACTGAAAATACAACTTTACAACTTTAGACATGTAAATAAACATTTAAAAGAACAATTCTGGGAAAAAAATCTTAATGTTTTTGCAACATTTCAAGTCTGTTGGAGTCAGTCTCTCCACTATCACAGACATCTACATAATAATAATAATAATAATAATAATAATAATAATAATAATAATAATAATGAATTCAATTTATAACGCACTTTTCATTAGTGAAAATCTCAAAGTGCTACACACATTCATACACCGGTAGCGGCAGACTACCATGCAAGGTGCTTTCCAGTCCTACCGGGAGCAACTCGGGGTTAAGTGTCTTGCCCAAGGACACAACGACACATGGTGTGGGGAACCGGGATTCGAACCGCCAACCTTCCGATCGGGGGACGACTGCCATTACCACTACGCCACGGCCGCCCACATCTACACCTCCAGATGCAGGAAGAGAGCCACCTGCATCATGAAGGACCCCACTCACCCAGCACACACACTTTTTGCCCCACTCCCCTCAGGAAGATGGTTGAGGAGCATTAATTGTAGAACCACCAGGCTGATGAACAACTTCTACCCTGAGGCTGTTAGACTCATGAATCTCTAACCAGGAAAAAAATCACTGTGAAAAATCAGTGTAATGCCACTTGGTTGTTGTTATGTGCTGCTCACTATCCATGCTGCTAATCTCATGCTGCTGATTACTTCATGTTGCCGTGTTCATTAATCCTCATCTGCTCACACAGACTCATGTTCCTGCTGCTGTTGTTTTGGCACATTGTTTTTGTACTACTAGTTCTTAGTGTATTCTTAGTTTAGTGAATGTAGTATAGTCTTAGTTCATGACTCTGATCTTACTACCGTAATGTTTTCTTTACAATTTGTGTTTTTGTTGGATGTAGCTGGGACCCTGCGTACATAGTTTCGTTCCACCTCATGTATCACATGTGGTGTGTATGACAAATAAATCTATCTGACTCTGAAATGACTACATAAAAACAATAGCACAATAATACAAACAACACACTATACCCCTGAGAGACACACTGGGTCAAATAAAGGTAAAAATACATACCTTTTTATGTATGAACTGTTTAAGAAGTGTAAAGTTTAGAGAAGTACAAAGAGTGTGTATGTACAGGTTTAAAAAGTTTTGACAGCTCAAAAATGAGAGTTTTAGCATCTTTACACTAGATGTTCCATTATTAAATTTCCAAAAAGCAAAACTGAAATGCAATTTTGTAAAAACTGTTAATAATATGAAAATGTCAGTACAGTTGTAAAAATCCAATGTTCATTTAACCATTTAAACTTTAAACTATGTTTCTGCTATGGAACTACAGAGTTAACGCAGTTTTATAATTATTTTTAGAAAAATCCCATTTTTGATTATGTGGAAACTTTTGCAATTCATTGGGAATTGATCTGTAGTGTACATTTTACTACCAAAACACTGTTTATGGTGATGCTGAACATTTGGTGAGCTCAGGTAAATATAAAACTGAGGAAATGATAGAAGTGCAACATTAAAAGCTAAAATTTCATAAGGGTGTGGCCAAAATGCCTAAATAATGGCATAAAGGTAGTTGATAGTACTGTAATGTGTTTGTAGGTCAAACACTTAACAAGAGAACCACAGAGGGCACAGTATACTGACAAACTATTTTGCAGCAATACAGCAATCTAAAGCAAGGACCCAGACAAGCAAAGACCTTGTTTAACATTTTACCTTGACCTTGGAGCTGCGGTGATGAAATGTGGTATAAATGTGAATCAAGTTTCATTAAATCATCTTGAGCAGATGAGAAGTTGCAGCTCAGACAACAGAAGGTTTATGGATGTACAGACTGATGGATGGAGACTACGCCACAAAACGTCCATCTTTTGATGGGTGTACAAAAAAGGAGATAAATCAAGAGATGTGTTTGTGTAACAATATAGGAGTTATTAGTCAGTTTACTGACTTACCTATAGTTTAGACGTGCAGGTATGAGCAGACTTTTATCTGCACAAACTTGCCACCAAGTTCACGGGGTCTCAACTTTTTCAGAATAAATCAACAAATCTAACGATGTGATTAGCCAGAAATGTAATTTCACGCTTAGACTTCAATTTATGTTGGTCTACCAAAAATAGACCTTTTATTGAAACTATCACAAGAATTACATTAAACATTTGTATCGATATTAGCTCTGATTTAATAACTACGTTGACAAGAATTCAAATTAAAACAAACAGACAGTTGGAACTTTCTGTTGGCACATTACTTAAAGTTTAAATGCTTATGAAAAATAAGAAATAGGAGGAAGGAGTTCTGGAGCTAAGTTAAGCTAAAGTTGTTTACTTTGAACCAGACTGGGTGACACCGTTTCCCCCACACGAGCAGACTGGCTGGGCTCCCGCACGTTCAAACACACCACGGCTCTTTACCTGTTGGAGGTTCGTCTCTTGGAGACAAGAGTGGAGAAGTTTGTGGACACACACGTGGATGGGTTTGTCCAGTGGCCGTCCAGTTGGACTTCAGCGTGAGTGTGCTGATTCACGATACGAGGAACTCGCCTCCCTCGGCAGGGACCAACGGTCGAGCGCACAGGCTGACTTTCAAAATAAAACTTTAGAAAACAAATTCTTCCAGAAGTGTGACAGGATCACAGTAAGGCTTTGCTATGATCCTAGCGGAGACGTGGGTCGTTGACATATGACCGGGCCGACTCCAGCTTTCCCAGGGAAGAGAAACAGTTGCAAGTAGTTCTCCTCCAAAAACTAACTTCCAAATAGGAAGTGCCCATTATATGGGGGAGGTGGGGTCTCCCCACCTTCTTAATAACTATTGGCTGGTTTTAACAAAATAAGAGATGGATTTTCATCTCATAGGCAGAAAGTCTCTTGACGGAGACAGGAAAACTGTTTACCGAATCGGCCAGATGGCCTGTCCTGTTGCGTCTAGCTTGAAGACAAAACAAGAGAAGGCAGAGAACAGCTCTTACCCTGACTTCTGCCTTAGAGACAGAGCCTGCTTGCTTTTGCAGAAATAAAACCAGCAGAATGTCGCAGTCATGCAAGTAACAGATCATCATTAAAAATGACAAAAATATACTGTAGATCAAATCTGAATTAACACACATTAAAGAGAAAGTTCAATCTGATTAATTAGTGTCCATTAATTCATAATAATTGTTAAAATATATAAGTGTCCATCTGTCTCCTTGAGAGCTTCAAGAAGGTGTAACACTTAGAGTTTCAGAGAGATGTGGAGAGGTGTACTTGAAGGTCAAGACAGAGGCCTATATCACTACAGTCCCCCTTTTTGGAAGTCATCGCCTGTCCTTGGGGATGAGTTCCAACACGAAACGATACCACCGAATGTCTCTGACCTCTATGTAATCCAGTAAGTGGAAAAAAAAAATTCAAAAATATACTCCCATAATGTTTTTGGAAATTCCATACTGTTCGTAGGTAATCCCATTGCGGCAAGCTTTTAATCCTTTGGAAAACATAGTCTGTTAACCCATGGAGAACTGAGTCTGTGATCCCTTGGAAAACAAAGTCTTATAATCCACAACGGTAAATCCACAACGATGGGGTTATTGATTTCATCAGCACCAATGGTTTTTAATCAGCATGTAGAGGGGATCCCTCGATTGAAGCAGAGGAGGCGGGCCTTGGATGAAGGTTGAAGACCAACGTTGGATCAGCAGGTCCCCACATCGAAGGTTGCAGGCTGGATGGCTTCCAGTCGGTGCCACCCTGGTTCAATGTGTCATGCAATTATGTGGTTTTAGGTGGGCTTATGATTGGGATTCTACATTAAGCCTTACCTATATGCACCTGGTATGTAAGCTATCATGGATTAGATCAGCTAAAATTACCAATTAAGGGGTGGATCAAAGCTGTAAAAATCAGAAATAGGGATCTATACCTATAGAAATGGGGAGGGCTTCTGTAACGAAGGCCTCTTCTTTCAAACTATTCCTCCATTCATTAATTAGTTTAGGTTAAACTAAAACGAAAAAATGAAACTAGTTTGGTCTAAATGTCTGTTGTCTTTTAGACGAACGACGCAAGATTTGGTAATCCCTAAAAATTTTGAAGTCTATGGCGAGACTCATCAAAATGAATAGATCTAGAATAGAAACGATCGAATCGGTTCTACCTAAATGATTGGGAGATCAGTGTAGATTATAGTACCTTAAGTAGTATTAATCTACTATGACTCATCAAAGATTGAGATCTTTAACAAAATGAACAGCATGTTGGCATAGTTAAAATCCATTTAAGTCTTCAACTTATCAACAATCAAAACCTCTTTTGGCTGGGAGTGTTCAGAAAACAATAACAACTTCAATAACAACAAAAGTAGCAATCAAGCCACTAGAAACAACGTTTCACTACAACAAACTCACTCTGGTCGTCAGATTCCAATGTGTCACACACGAGAAATACAGCCTAAACCGATTAGTTTATTTACTAACCTGTGTTTGGACGACCTTATTTTCCCATGAAGTCTGTGAGTTTGCGAGATCTTTGTCGTTTGCGGAGTCACTGAACGCCTGAAAAGGTTTGATTTGATTTCGATGTACCCATTTAACAATTGGCCGTTTGCGACCTTTGCTGATTCTGATTCCGTAGACAACTGATGACACTTTGTCTGTTATCAAATGAGGTCCCGTCCACCTGGGCATTAGTTTGCGGGCGAGAGTACCGGTCCCGGACCCTCCTTTCCCGGCTGTGGGGGCGAAAGTATAGTACAAGACTCTGTCTCCCACTTGGAGTTCATCATGGGAAGCCTTCTGGTCATAGTACGCTTTGCGTCCCTCAGCAGACCTTTCCAGGTTTTGCTGGGCAAAAGCAAAAGTGTCTCGGAGGTGTACATTCAAGTCTTTCATGTATTGTTGAGTGGTGTAGGCCGTCGCCATGGTGGCGTCACCTGGTTGGTACAACAGGTGTAGAGGGAGAGTCATTTGTCGACCAGTCATCATCTCGAAGGGAGAGACGCCGGTTGATGTGTGTGGAGTGGCCCTAATGGCCATCAGGACTAAAGGGAGTTTCACGTCCCAGTCCTTGTGGTTTGCGGCTACGTATTTCTTCAAAATACTCACCACCGTTCTGTTTGCTCTCTCTACTTGTCCTGAAGATTGTGGGTGGTAGCCAATATGGAAATCAGCTTTGACGCCAAGCGTCTTCCACAGTTCTTTCATCACTTCACCTGTGAAGTGTGTACCTTGGTCTGAGTTCACCCTAAGGGGAAGTCCAAACCTGGAGAATACATGATTCACTAGCAAAATAGCAGTAGTTTGTGCTGTGTCATTAGGAGCTGGTAGGCATTCTACCCATTTGGTAAATGCACAGGTTACCGTGAGGAAATATTTGTTACCTCTAGAGCTCTTAGTGAGTGGCCCCACCCAGTCAAACTGGATGTCAGACCATGGAAATGAAATGCCTCTGCTTTGCAGTGGTGCTCTGTGGAGTGGTCTGGTAGGCTGAAACTGGGCGCAAATCAAGCACCCGTCAATGTAGTCCTTGACATCCTTTTTCATACCAGGCCAGTAGGCAATTTGTTTCAATGCCGTCAGCGTGGCTTTCTCTCCTTTGTGTCCTGC
>JBBPBX010012711.1:30676-53603 GCA_038048925.1 Garcialebias charrua | reverse complement strand
TCTTTATTTAAATTATATAATCATTAGATTAGATCATAAACTCAATGGCTTTTAACAAGGTCAGGTGAAAATAGGGCTGAGGCAGGTACGAAGTTTGCAAAGGTGGACAATAAAATAGTATGCATTTCCTAGAATACAGTTTTGCACGCTATGCACACAAAAATAGCTAGGCCATGACTTCCAAAAATTGGTCGTGCAAAATCTTGCTGCACAGTTTGTTTGGTTGCAAAACTGTGAATTTTCCTTTCAATAGTCACAGCCAAATGAGATTCTACAGTACTTTAAACAATTAGCACAACTTTGTTAAATGTTGACATAAACCCAGCATTCACTAGATCCACTTAGTGTGCAAACTGAGTACAAAAAGGTTTATCTTTTTCTTGTTAGTTTATAGTAATAGTCATTCTTAAATGTGTTTTTCTTTTGACATTTTATCGCAGCATCAATATCTGTGGGGTATTTGTGATAACATGGATGTTCACAGTCTGTTACTGTCAGCTAAACAAAGTGTACACAGTAATAAAACAGAAAGTCCTATCATAATAAGGTACAGCTCTATAGATTACCCTTAAACTACCCAGTCCTGTGGTTACATCTATTTGCACATTTCTGTCACAAGTTATCTTAAATACAAGATAAATCACTGGAAACATTTAGAAATCTTTGAACTGCTTTGTATCCTTGCTACCTGTGTTCTCTTTTGATTTAACTAAAACATTACAGACCCTTCATCTGCTCATATTAGCAGAATATAATGTGAGAAGACTGCCATTTTGACTTGGAATAGTAGACTTACAAGTAGAGGACAAATTACAGAGGACATGACACAAATGTACAATACAGAAAATGCACCGCAGGACTTAGTAACCTTCTGATGGTACAAGACCTTCATTACACAAGAGATGACACTACATTACATTCAGGGCAGGGTGCTGATGAGGACAGGGCACTGACACCATTGATTTAACCCCTGCAGATGAAACCTCTTTGACAGTTGCATGTCCATTTCTAATGAAATCTAAAACCATGTGGACACGCAGTTCCTGGAAGAGTTCATAAATAAATAACCTCTGTTTTGGTGTTCCTGTGTTATACTAAGTGAATGTCGGGAAGACTGCAATTCTCTAAGGGCCGAGGGAATGGGGTCTAGCCAACGGTGTTCTCAGAGAGTTGGTGGCAGGCTCCATCATCTGGCACAAGCTGCAGCCCGGTGTCACTTTTGTACTTCAGGATGGATGGCTCTGCATGGCCTGGATGCTGTTAACTCTGTCCCACCGGTGAGCCTCAAGGAGAGGCTATGAGAGGCATGTCTGTTCACAAACTGCTGTAGCAAAAATGAGAAGGAAATCCACTGGCCTGGCACAATATGATTCTTCTTTTCAATAAATTTATTGAATTTAAACTTTGTGTCACATATTGAAACACATACTCTGTGAAAACTCAGTTACAAAAAACCCCATCCTTGGGATATTGAGTTTGCTCGGCCTACAGCTGAGATTGTGCCATCTGCTGAGACAGTTGAAAAATATCACTACCCTCCTGCAAAGTTGCTGATATTCTTCCCTCATATGTCTGCTCTGTTTCTTCTCCTTTTGATTCTCATGTATCATTTAAAACTGACTGAATAAGGTGACCACGAGTCCGGCATAATTTTACCGCAGCATTCAATTGAGATGTGATGTGATGGACATGCCAGTCGAACCAGTGCAGCAGGAGCATGATGACTTCAGGGAAGTGTTACACATTAAACCTTGTTTTTATCTTACTGAAATAATTTATTTGTCTAATAATTTTAATAACATGTATTACTATTTGTATTGTTTTCCTTTCTTGTGGGGGAAAAAAAAGAAACATGGTTGAACATTTATTTTCCATCACCAGAAATAAGTAATTTACTTGGCTTGGCATTTTTTTGAATCTGCATCAAACTAACACTACATACTACATAAAGGAATAAATATCACTCTGTCTTTCATAACAGTTTAAAATCAAAACGATCTTCCTGGGAAAAGATGGAGTTATATTTGGTTTGGTCAAACCTTGTAAATTGCATTATTATTATTATTATTATTATTATAATGCATTAATAATAGTATATCATAATGACCAAATTATAACAGGTCTCACTTGTAAATTAGTCTTCAAGGTTCAGTGCGATTTATCTGTACTAATAAAGGTTGAATAAAAAAAATCATCTCATGTATTACTGTGAAATCTTGCAATGTGTTAGTACTCCGAAAATGTTTTGAGGATGATTCTAAGCAACTATCATATAAAATTTTTAGATCAATAGCTGCAAAAGTGACAAGGTTCATAGCCAATGTTGTGTTAAGGTCGATTAGCTATTATGACCATGATAATCTGTGGTGACTCCAAAAGTTTGTTAGTTGTCATCATACAGCCAATGATTACATTCTGATAGATTAATCAAAAATTATCAAGAAGTTCATGAAATATTTTGCTAACAGACAAGCAGGGTTGAATCCAACAGTGAATCCCAGAGGTTTATTCCAACATATTTTGCAACATGTAGCCCTCTGAATACATTTTTGGGAGATTCGTTAAAATGTGTCCAGTGGTTCATGAAATGTTTTACTAACCGGACAAACACAGATGACTCAAGTAGTTAAAGGCAAATATTATAAACACTAATTTTACATGATCAGCAAGTCATCTGAAGGTTTGTATCAGTTTAAGCTACCACAACACCCATTTTTAACTCAATATCTAAGAAATTGGCTGAGTGGTGGTTATTTTATGTTTGGTATACCCAACTGTGGTGGCCATCTTAAATGGAGATGACTTCAAAAGTTGTATGAGTTGTAGATACACATCCCATGATAACTTCGAAAAGTTCAATTATAATCCAGCCATTGGTATATGAGAAACTTTGCCAATGCTTCAGACACAATGATGCTTATAAACTGAATGCTAGCTATAATCTATTAAAATCTGGAAATTGCAATTGTCCAAGTCACTGTCCCTCCTCTGGACATGTCCAAACCATTTCAGTCTGTCCTCTCTAACTTTATCTCCCAGTTGTTCAACCAGTGCTGTTCCTCTGATGATCTCATTCCTAATCTTATCCATCCTTGTCACTCCTCAACATCTTCATTTCTGCCACTTCCAGTTATTTCTCCTTTCTTTTTCTCTTTCCTTTTTCAGTTTTTTTTCTTCTTCTCAAATTTCTCCTAGAGATTAGAAAAGTATCTCTGTCTATCTGTCTGTCTATCTAGCTGTCTATCTATCCATCTATCTCTTACCTTGTCTTGTCTTATCTTCCATCTTTTTGTCCATGTCTCTGTCTCCAGCCCATACAATATAACTGGTCCCCCATGGTTCTGTAAACGTTTCCTTTGACTTTCGCAAATCACTCCTGAAACGTTTCTCCATCCACTCCATCCTGCCTGGACTCTCTTTTTCACCTCTCTACAACACTCCTTTTCCTGTACAGTGGACCCCAAGTGTATGAAGTTCTGCACCTTTTTGACCTCTGCTCTTCGTAGCCTCACTGTTCCAGTGTCTTATCATAAACAATAATACTGTATAAGTTTTACTGCATAATGCAAGTGGCATTTTACATATACAACGTTGCCTAAAATCGGTGACTGTGTCAATGATTTGTGATCGACCACGGCTGTGTAGTGTCCAGCCGTACTCCTACTGTACTCTTTATAAAAATGTATATTCAGTTTGAAATGACACTGAAGCAAGGACAAAAACGAACAGTGCACTTTCCCCCCTCTTTCTGAGGAACTCTGCATTTTCAGTCAGGCGGAGGAAAGGCTCTACAGGATGGATTAGTTTGACAAAGCTCTGCATGGGAGCTTTCATGGGGAGAGGCACTCCAACAGCCAGGTTGAGACAAAGCTGCTTATCTACAGGGTCACACTAAAGTAATGGTGTGTGCAGCCAATTTGCTCTTTGCTATTTAATGACTGTGAATATCATTTAAGGGAGAAAATCATTTAGAGTTTCTGAGCCTTGCTAATTGACTTTTTTAATGTTGCCCAAAACTGAGCTCTTTTTTCTCAGATCTCGGAAGGTATTCCAGGAAAAGCTAGCTTTCTTCAATAGAATCGACTGAACCGAAACCACAAAGTTTTGAAGCAGAACAAACTTAGAAAGTAGTCTACTTTGTACGTTGTATCTAATTTTATTTAATATTAGCACAGAGCTTGAAGTGGGCTGGTACGCAGTAGTGGTAAACCTTAAATTTCCTCCTTGGCATACCATCACTTTTTATATGTCTCATTAACCTGTCGACTCAGTATCAGTGTCACCAAATGTAGGCTACAGTCAAATCTTAAACTGCAATACCTACAGGCCATTGATTGAATACAGGAAGTCATGACACACTTTACACAGCTTTTGATTGGATTAGATTTAGGGAATCATGTGACATTTAACTCATGAGGAATTATCACTGGTTCAAAGTGAATGATGAGGAGGAAATCAGAGGTACAGTTTGGCAGGTGGCAGGAATATAGTCAGCAGTAATGAGGACCATATTCTTAACAGTCCAGCATACGCACAGACATTTGAAAGTTTACTCTACGTAAACAGTTAATTTATTTATATTTGCTTGTAATCTAAGTCTTGACCAAACAAGATATGAATAATTAACACATCTATATCTACTTAACATTACAGATAAACTACATCATTCCTTTCCTAAAATGTATTGTTTTATTTATTAGACTCTATTGATCCCCAATTGGAAAAATCATTTGCTACCTTTTTCACATTGTGCATGTGAGCACACTTTTTTTTTGTTCATTTTACATTTTGTAAAGAAAACATTTTTACATTTTAACAATCAAATGAAAAGAAAAAAAAACATAAAATGAAAGGAGACAGGGAGATGAAAAAAATCTTATTTTACCTGCCCCTTATTTCTATAATAATAACAAAAAAAGCGAGATCAATAAAAATAACTCAATCAAATATACAAATTTCCAAGCCACTCAACAATGATACAAAATTTAAGCTATTTACATGATTTGAATACACATTTAAGTTTTAGTACAATTTGACAATTTGAGTATTTAGTATCTAATTAACATATTAGCTTTAATAGTTTTTTTAAAGACTGTAAGTGAGTTAGTAGTTTTAATTTCATTTTCTAAACTATTCCACAAGTCAACACCTTGGATTGATACACACCGCACATCTAAGGTGCCCAGAGAGCAGCAGGAAGGCTAAAGGCTTTCCACACATGCCCACAGTGGATGGAGGCGGATGTGGGCACCTCTCCTTTCTCAACCACTTTTTTTGTGCCATTGTGGTGAGTCGAACCTGCAACTTCCTGATTTCCTGCTTGCCTTCTGCAACCTCTGCACCACCCCTCCCCAAATAAATATAATGGCACTTAAAGAAAATAATTAGTTATTATGACAGTCAACAACAATCACAAGTAGGGGTGGGCGATATTGCCAAAAAATGATATCACGATATATTTTTTGAAACACCCCGATAACGATATCACAGACGATATTTCACATTTTCTCCTTGAATCAACCAAACAAATGTGTAATTTCAAAATGACTTTTCATAAACAGTCACCAGAATACAAAAAAATATTCATATTTAACCAGCAAAATAAATAAATATATTTAAAAAATTGGCTGACAGTTTGAATCAGCTACCAAGTGCAAAAAGAATACCTTAACATAATTTTTTTGTAAACTTCAAGTATGTTAACAATTCTTGATCTGTTTGTAGAACAATATCTTTGAAGAAATAGTTTTATCCACATCTTTTAAACAGGAAGAATGTGCAGTTAAGAGAGATAGTAAAACAAAAAGCACATTTTCTTTAGAATTAAGAAGAACTGTTTCAGTTATTAGCATTACTTACATTGGTCATGCTATTTGTGCAAAAAGCTTCTTAAAATAAATTAGGGATGGTTGCAAAACTAAGGATTATGATTTAGAATATAACCAGCATCAACAATGCCGTGTTGTTGGACTAGCTTTTTTTTTTTCCTGAAGTCCCCGCCACTTCCGAAGTTTCTCTCAACTGCATACAGTTTTCGTAGTGCGCAGGATGTTTGTGCTTTAAATGGCTAAACAAATTTGACGTGTTTCCTCCCTTACCCGAAACAACGTGCTTGCATGACTTGCAGAATATGGTCGTCTGATTCACATCTTCTTTTTTATAACCGAAGTAATTCCAAACAACAGAAGTTGCTCCTTTTTTAGGAATTAAATCGGGAGGTAGTTCCGCGACACTCTTGTGGTCTTCCATGCTTGCTCGCGCCCGCAATGCTTCACATGGCTTAGTGCTGCACAGGTTAGACGCAGTCAAATGACATCATCATAGGATGCCGCAACATAATTTTTTTCACCGGTGTCAAAAAATCCACCGGTATTATCATAAACGAGACGATATGGCCCACTCCTAATCACAAGTGTTGAGGTTCATCAGATGTGATCAGACAAACATTCTCAAATCTGTTTTATGGACCAGATGAAATTATACAATTATGGAAGGAACACTATCATGAACTGTTTAACTGTAGTAAAAGGAATCCCTTCGTGATAAACGACATAGACAAACATGAAGATGCTATTATTTCTGCACAAGAATGTATGGATATTGTTATGAAGCTGAAAAATAATAAGGCATGTGGCGCGGATAAGATATTCGCAGAGCATTTAAATTTTGCAAGCAGAAAACTTTTTCTTTTGCTAGCCATTTGTTTCACTGGGTTTTTAATTCATGGCATTTTACCAGATTCTATACTGTCTGTGATTTTAGTGCCTATTGTTAAAAATAAGGCTGGTAAAATAAAAAGCAAAGACAGCTATCGACCTGTAGCTCTGGCCAGTACTTTATCAAAGGTCTGGAGAGAGCTCTGTTAAATAGAATGGAGAAGTTCTTGTGACATCTGATAATCTGTTCAGCTTCAAACCAAACCTTGGCACTGATATGTGCATTTTTGCTCTCATGGAGATCTTGGATTTATACAATAGGCATAATACAGCAATTTTATGTGTGTTTATCGATGCTTCAAAAGCGTTTGATCGTGTAAATCATGGAAAATTGTTTTATAAATTGCACGAAAGAGGAGTACTGAAATATATTTCAAGAATCTTAGTGTATTGGTATGCTCACCAGTCCATGTGTATAAAATGGGGAAAATCTGTATCATCTTCTCTTTATGTGAGTAATGGTGTGTGGCAGCATTTTGTCTCCTTGCTTTTTTAACGTGTTTATGGATGATTTATCTAAGCTGCTGAATCAGTGCAGGACTGGCTGTTGGGTTGGCAATAGAACCATCAACCACCTAATGTATGCTGACGATCTTGTAATATTCTGTCCATATAGTGCTGGTCTGCAGCAACTGTTAAGGGTTTGCTCTCAGTATGGATTGGACTTTGATATTAAATATAATGCAATAAAAAGTATCATCATGATTATCAGGAGCAAAGAGGACACTAAATTATCTTTCCCTGACTTCACTCTGTCTGGCAACATCCTCCAAGTCAGTGAGGAGGTGAAATACTTGGGACATTACATAACCGCTGACCTGTCTGATGACAGGGACATTTACAGGCAGCGTTGTATGCAATATGTACAAGCTAATGTGCTTCTTCGGAGGTTCTCTATGTGCTCAGTGTCTGTAAAAACTGCACTCTCTAAAGCATATTGTACCCCAATGTATACTGCACACCTGTGGCGGCATTACAGAAAAAGCAGTAGCCTATGCATAAACTACAGGTGGCATACAATGATGGCATGAGGATGCTGCTTAAGGTGCCGCGATGGAATAGTAGTAGTTTTTTTGTTACTATGGACCAGAGCTAGCCTGGTTAAAACCAGACCCTTGTCCTTCACTTCGCTTTGTACTGGGTCTGGGACTTCTCTCATAAACAAGGATTTCTCCAGTAGATTTTTGACCGGACCAATCAGAGAACAGAAGGCGGAGTTTTGAACGACGTCGACTGACGTCGTCAGTTAAAATGGCTGCCGCCACGAAGGAATTTTCATGAAAACAAGGTAAAAAACTATTATTTCTTTGCTGAGAAAAAATATATTTTTAGCTGACGTTATATCAGAAGGGTTCCTGAGCTTAACAGTTCCTAAATCAATTCACGAAATGGTCAAATCTGCTGGATTTAAATAGTTTCGGTTTGACATTTTCCAAACAGCCTCGGGTGCGCTACGAAAATAAATGATAAAAAATCGAATTTTATCTCAAATGTTTCATCTAGGCCAACAGTCAGTAAATTAGAGCCATATAATTACACACTGGTAGCAGAAAAAATATCCACCGAGTGGTTTCTGAGCTATTTATCTGAATAGCCTGGACCTCGCCAGGCTAAACTAACAAAACTCCGCCTTCCGTTCTCTGATTGGTCCATTCAAAAATCTATCGGAGAAATCGTTGTCTATGGGACAAGTCCCAGACCCTAGTACGAAGCAAAGTGAAGGACAAGGGTCTGGTTTTAACCAGGCTAGACCAGAGCCATAGAGAGAGAGAGTTGCGACACACTTTGAACTCGCCGACAGGCGGTCACGTGGTTCATGCAGCTCTCAATTGTTCCAAACAGCTCGTCGCTGCCAGTCAGTTTGAGCAGCTAGCTACTGGCACAACATGACACAAAACAAACGACTTTTCTTACTTTGTCCAGCATCTTTCAGTAATTATTGAGCAGTAACAAACTGATTACTTAACTGATTGATTATTTGACTGACTATGCGTTTTTTAAAAGCAGTTTTAGACGTGGCAGATGCATTTATCATTACAGTGAAATGAAACTGTAAACACATTTGTTAGAAAAAAATGTCTATGCAATACAATGATCAATATAGCCATGTCAACAGTGTTTTATAATGTTACACACGTAAAACAACAACAACAGAGTAACACCTATTATGAAGCTATTTCTGATGTTCATGAGAATGCTCCACCGTCCACCATTTGATCTGCTCCAGCTTACCTTATCATCTGGGATGAAGTCTTCATTTCTGCACATTAGATAATTGTTCTATTTTTTTTATTAGCAACTGAGTACCTGGATAACAGAGTTGATTGTGCTTGTAGCCAGACTATTGTAAAATAGTAATTCACTGATTAAAATGTTAATTTAAATGAAACGGTTTAGTTAAAATCATAACAGGTGACAAAATAAGTGTTTATTGTGCAAAAATAAATTACCAAACAATTTTATATAAAATATGTAAAATGTAAAACAAGCTTTAATAAAGTACTTTACTACAATTTACAGCAGGAGCACCATCACCATCATCACAACAACACAAACTGAGTGATGTAAATTTAATCTGCACAAACATTTTCAACCAGAGCTCAAAATTTTTAACTGTCAAAGAAATGTGCAAGGAAATAAACCAATATCACTCCACAGGCACATTTTGAGAGAGGAGAGTTTACAAAGACACAGTCAGGTCGTGTGAGACTGAAGGAGGTTCCAACCATTTGTGTTCATCACCCAGAACCAAATGAGAAGTCCAGCAGAACTTCCACTGACCAGTGATCACACATATTGTTCTAAAGTTCCTGGTTTTAGTTTTCTACATTCACCTTATAATCTTGCTGTTTTTGCCATCTTATTTTAATTTGATAAAATTTTTTAAAATCCTGTATGCCTCTTTTATAACTGTCTATTGTTGTCACTGTTGTCATCATTCTTTGTTGAAACCAGGTCTCTCTTGTAAATAAGTCCTCAAGGCTCAATGGGATTAACCTGTATAAATAAAGGTTGAATGAATAAAGTAAACTTTGGTACGAAAGGTGTTAAATAATACACGTCATGTTTTTATTGAACAATAATCTTCATGCTAACAGTGCCATTGTAATTTCAGAGATTGGGGAGAAATAGAAGTGAGGTGAGTGAGATGAGGGAAAGATGAAAATATAGCCTCAGAGGACAGGCATGATGATCCAGGATCGACAGGTCCAGGAGGATGTATCAACAGGGAACAGAGATGAAAAACCTGAGGGAACAATTAGAACACAAAAAAATTACAAAAGCAGGATAGAAGAACTTCAGATATGAAAATTAACACAGTTTGTGAAGAAAAATGTTAATGGAAAAATAAATACTGACATATTTTTTTTTACTAAAGATCAAATAAAGGCAATTGGCATGAAGAATAACTTCCCAGTTCCATCTGATAGTTTAATTATTATTTTAAAAAATGTTGTTACTGTTCTACAATTTATTGATGCCGTCTCATCTCAACTTGACCCATAACTAATAATATAAAACTATAATGTAAATGAACAGTTCTGCAGTAAATACCAACTTTGTGAAGGTTATGGTGTTAAAGTAATTTCATTCAAACATGTTGATTAAGATATTATTGTTTAAGACAGAAAATTAGATACTGTATTGTACCTTTGTGATACTTTGCAACATTCAAGTCAATCTCCTGTGGTTTAACCTGGAAAACATTTAAAGAAAAATACTCATCTCCACATCACATGTTTCTTTAAATATAATGTCACAATTTATAACTTTAAATTAACCATGTCAATCTCTCAGACAAAAGGCTATATTTTGAGAGTTCAGTGGAATTACCATAAAAAAAAACTTTCAAAATTGAAGCTGTACTGAATATTTTAAAACGCTGAATTAGACAGAAATACATCAATTTAAACCAGTCATGATGGCAGAACTAGCTGCAGTTAAAACACAACTAGTAATTTAACATGTTTAATTAACAAAAACTGACAACATGAAGTATTAATGTTTCATAAACTGGTACAGAACAGTCAGCTAACGCTTCACAATGGCAAAAAATATTGTATTTACATCAACTTACTGGAGAAAACACGTCTGAAACATCAAGAATTAACTACGTTCAATGGTAGAACCGCTGCTGTTTGAAACATGGAGCAGCTCCGTGACTTCCACATTCCATTCTTACAATGGGACTCTATGGAAGTGTCGCAACTCTCTCTCTCTATGGCTCTGCTATGGACCATATGCGTCTGAAATAAAGTTTTGATTATTTGATATGTTGCTGCTGGGAATAGTAGTTTGCAGTACATGTACCTTTTACTTACTTTGAGCACTGATTTGGAAGCAACGAGGTTAGATAATGTCTTATATTTGATTTGCCCATCCATCCGTCTATCCATCCATCCATTGATTCATCTATCCATCCATCCAGCCATCCAGCCAGCCATTCATCCATCCATCCACCCATGTATCCATCCATCCATCCAGTCAGCCATCCATCCAGCCATCCATCTAGCCATCCATCCATCCATCTGGAGCTGATATGCACCAGCTTGCTTCCCCCTGGGCAGTGTGCTGTTTTCATTTACTCCCCAGTGCCTAACTGGTAATTCTAATTTAAAATGATGTTTTTGAGGTCTTGATGCCCAACCTGATCAGCTTGATCTGCTCCTGTTTCACTGTGAGCTGCAGCCTGCACACATATCCAACAATAAAATCCTTAAAATAGAATTAGAACAATTATGTCATGTGAAATTCAAAAGATTCATGGTTAGCAATGGGCTCAGTGATTATTTCTTAACCAAAATGGCTTGCTGTCCTTTCACTAAAATGTGTAAAATATATGATGCCCACATCTCTCACACTCCCCTGCAGCTGCTTATATTTCAGTTTGTGTCATTCTATAGGGAGCTAAGAGTTACTCGGGTCACTAGTTCAAAAGAGATGTGATCTGGCGACAGTAGGTTTTAAACCTCATATTCTCCCACAAGTTTTACATAATGCTGCAGTATTTAAATAGCATGAGTGTTTATCTGTTGTGAATGTGCACATTTGTTCTGCACTTGTGAGATTCTTCATTATAGATCCTCTTATATACTCAATGTGATCTGCACTGAGCTGGCATAATTGAAAAAAGGAACCAGAGACAGTCTTGAATTGTCAATATTCTGTGTGCAATCAGTCACGGGGCCATAAAAGACCATCAAATGCAGAGTTGAATGAGTCATTAGGAATTACTTTTGCATGTGTTAGACACGATTCAGTATCTTGTTCTAAAAGGAGAGTACCGAGCAGCGTGACCAAAGAGGAATAATTACAGTGTAGGTTCTGCATCAGGCAATACACTTTGTGTTGGCACAGACATGCTAAGTGAGTTTGTAAAAAAAAAAATATGAGGTGCCTCTTGATCAACAATTACAGCTAAATGTAATTCATCTAGGCATAGCTTTGCTTATCGTCTGACTTGCATGATTTTACGTTGTTTTTTCAAATAAATTCTTTTTACATAACTTTTCATATGTGACAAACTAATCTTTGCTTGTCACAATAATGTCTTTAGCCTCATCAACATTCTTATGGATAATTGTTCAAAAGTAAAATAATGATTCTCACTGGAGTGACTGATATAGGCAGCAAATAAACCGTGAGGCAGAGCAATATCAAACAGCAACTTTAGAAACCTAGATCCTAAAAAAAAAATTAGAACTGATTTAACCGTATAATAATTTGCCACACCAGATGTAATGGTTAAACTGAGCAACATTTATGTCAACAGACCTTTACTACACTGCAAGAGTTAAAGCCTTTGGTTAAGCACTGGCTTACAGTGACGTGTGGTGAGGTTTGTGACAGGTGAGGCACTGACTCATCTGGAATCAGATGATCACATACATGAACACAAAATAGAAGCTTATATTTCAGCCCCCCACACACCCCAAAAAACTTTCTGTTTCAACTGAAAATCAAGTTTAGAAAAATATTTTTGTTGTGAGATATGAGCTTCCATTTTGTCTAAACACCAGTGAAGAACACCAGTGACTGCACCTGTTTCATTGTCCTGGAACAGGTTTGTTGAGGGGATAAGATGGGAAAAAAGTCAAACTTCTTCCGAACAAATATTTGATTACAAAGAAGATTAAAAACATCTAAAAAAAATGAATAAAAAAATCTATCCAGCTAAGTCTTATATCAAAACTAGATTCAAGAATGAAATTGACATTAACTGTGGTTTTTGTGATGGATGTCCTGAAACTGTTCTCCGACTGTTTTAGTTCTGTCCTTTTGTTAATTTATTTTGGCAGAAACTATGTGACTTTGTTCACAATAACATTGAAGCACATTTTTGCGCTTCTGTGGAAGCATGTGTTGCTTGGCCTTTTTGAAAAATGTATACATAAAAACAATTCCGACTATCTTAAAAACCTTCTATCACTAGCAAAATATCACATTCATTGTAGAAAATACTCTGGAAGGAAGCCAAACTTTGATGGTTTTTTTTTTTTACAGTGAGGTCAAGTACTGTATATATCATTTTGACAATTAAAGTTTTCTTGAAAAAATACACTAAAAACTATTGAGATGTGTACCACAATGGATGTATTATTAGAACCATAAGCCCCCCACCCCGCAAGCATTTTTTTCTTCTTTTTGCTGTGTTTGTATATTCTGATTGAGGTGTATAACAATTTGTCTTTTCTTTTGATGCAAACCTTGTTATGCAAACTGTAAATGTGCAAATAAAGTTTAAAAAAACCCTGCTTCATTGTCCCTAGGGGCAGCACTGCCCCTATTGGCGCGGCATTGTACTTTCTACCTCAACCTGTGTATTTTCAACGTGCTTTTATGACCGATTAGAAGAAGAAATATGTAGCACACATTCATCCACTATAACAGACAAACTGTAAAATATTAGTATGTGCAGCACATGTGTAATCAAACATGTATATTGGCGGTATAGAGAGCGACAGCAATGGGCATGCTCCAACCACCTACTTCATATAATGTATGACACAGCGCCACCAGAGGTGAACCAGAGCACTACACTGCCTCACTCCACATTTCGTCCATGCGTTTGAACAAGCAATGTGTAAATTGTGCAATTTTGACCATTGAAGTGTTGAAATAATTCAGTAAACAGCTATATAGAACAGTCAAGTGGTCAAATGTATTTTCTCTTATCATTGTAAGTATTTTACCTTTCATGATGAAAGGTGCGGCACTGCCTCCCCTGACTGCACGTCACTGCTGACTGTGTTTCCACATCCTGCAGACCGTGTTACCCGTAATTTCTGAGCATGTGTGAAAGCAGCTTCACTGTTCAGGAGATTCACAACATCATTAATATTTTAGTGATTTCACAGCAAACATTCTTGCGTCCAAATCTAAAATCTGACATAATTTACTTTTCATAAATGCATTAAAACAACAAAATGCCTGATGTGAACAAAGCTCTGTAATGAACAGATAACATAAGATACATGTCTACTGTTTCGTTTTCTTTGATCTCCTTGAGCTGGCAGGGTGTGCACAGCTCTGAGATCGTATCTTGGAACAAGCTAAGTGTTCAGCAGAGAAACAAAAGGGGGGTCTTAAACTCACAGCTCTGCAGGTGTGTGTCACATTTTTGAACATTTATTCATTTAGTTAGCTTTTATGCAAGCCCTTGGCCTCTTGCTGTGCTTCCAGAAACAAGCTCTATTACAAGCTTATCCTAATGTCTGGTTGCTATTTGACTGTTGAAAAAGACAAAAAGAAACCTGTTGGACTGATAGTTCTGACATATTATATTGTTCCATCAAATTCACTTTTGTTTCAACAATAAAAAATGAACGTCTCAGAACAGTTTTAAAATTCATTATAACATGCTTTTATTATGGTGACTTACAATCCTCCGTGCATTCATTTTCTTTACCTGCTTTTTTTCTTTCTGGGTCACAGGGGAGCTGGTGCTTATCTCCAGCAGTCACTGTGTGAGAGGCAAAGTACACCCTGAACAGGTCTCCAGTCCATCACAAGGACACACAGAGACAAATGAGACAAACAAGAAAAAAAAACTGTTCACACTTTCACCAGGGACAAGTTAGAGTTACCAGCCAGTCTAACATGCATGTTTTTGGTCTGTGGGAGAAAACCATAGTACCTGAGAATGCCTATGCATGCACGGAGAGAACACGCAAACTCCATACAGCCAGGTGCCAGGCTGGGATTCGATCCGACAACCTTCTCACTGAGAGGCAACAGCTCTATAACGGCACTGTGCCACCATTATTAAACACGCAACCCAAAATTCGCCTTTCATGTTTCTGCCTTACAAGATTAATAAATAAAAAATGTGCACACAGTCTCATAAAACGAAGGAATATAAAATAAATAAATAGACTGAACACACGTTCACACCTAAATTGCTCATGGCTTAAGATTGATACAGTTCCTCAGTACAAGTTTATCCTGAAACTCTTCAAGCTTCATTAATTACCAGAAAACAATCCAGCTTGCTGCTGTGATTGTCTTGTAGCATTTGCTTGAGCCCCTGTATCTTGTGGAGGGAGACAATGTTGCTGCTGGAGCATGAAGACAACCACTGAGGCAAGGAGTCACTAGCCGTGTTTCCATCAAGGTTTCTAGGTGCGCATTTTGAAGTATCGCAGCAGAAAAGCTTAATGGAAACGGCAAAATCCGTATTTACTTTCTCAAGTTCGCCAAAAAGTTTATACGCTCGCTTGAGGTGGTTTTTGGGATGTTCGAAAATGAGCAGATGCGCACAGCGACAGATGGAAACACATTTGCCGACTCGTGCTGCCGAAGCGAACATTCACGTCACGTGACTGATCAGCTGTTTCCGCTCCGGACAACATGTAACATCGCTAAAACTAGTTTGTATGACAGAATAAATACAACTCGACCGATAGCAACACGTACCTGAAATATTCTCTCCTTTTTGACGAGATGTGTGGCCAGGTTCTGTTTTCAACTGCTACTTCCTGTTTACTGTAGACATGCGCAGTGCCGACGTCTGACGTAATGACGCTGACGTCTGACGTAATGACGCTGTGCGTGGCTTGGTAGATGCGCTTCAAGCCAGCAGATGGAAACACTTCTGCTTCGCATTAATTTGTATTTACATATTTGCGAGATTTCAAAAATTAGCTCAAAAATCGAAATGAAAATGGATGGAAACACAGCTATTGAAACGGTTTCATGTTTTATTCGATGTCTCTGACTGATGAGTATAACAGTTCACTACAGTTTAGACAGTGGCGGATGGTAATAGGTCTTAGTAAATTATATTTTACAATGTTAGATTAAAAAAATCTTAAACAGAAATATTTGGTCTGACCACTTAGTCATTTCATTAACAAGACGACAACATTTTACACTTCTAATTTTTAGAGTTTGTGCTTAATACCACAAATCTGATGACATACCAGTGGGGGTTTGGAAATGTCTTGGAGAGATGGCAGTGAGCTTTTTGACATTTGAGGGTGAGAAAATGCCTGAGGAATGGAGAAGAAGTGTGCTGGTGCCCATTTTTAAGAACAAGGGTGATGTACAGAGTTGTAGCAACTACAAGGGAATTAAGTTGATGAGCCACACGATGATGATCTGGGAAATAATTGTGGAAGCAAGACTTAGACAAGAGGTGACTATCTGTGAGCAGCAGTATGGTTTCCTGCCAAGAACGAACACCACAGATGTCATCTTTGCTTTCAGGATGCTGATGGAGAAGTACAGAGAGGGTCAGAAAGAACTCCATTGTGTCTTTGTGGATTTAAAAAAAGCATATGACAGGGTGCCAAGAGAGGAGGAGTGTGTTGCATGAGGAAATCTGGAGTGGCAGAGAAGTATGTTAGACTGGTACAGGACATGTATGAGGACAGCAGGACAGTGGTGAGATGTGCTGTAGGAGTGACAGATAGCTTCAAGGTGGAGGTGGGATTGCATCAAGGATCGGCTCTGAGCCCCTTCTTGTTTGCTCTGGTGATGGACCGACTAACAGATGAGGTCAGGCAGGAATCCCCATGGACTATGATGTTTGCAGATGACATTGTGATCTGTGGTGAGAACAGGGAACAGGTGGAAGAGAACTTGGAGAGGTGGAGGTATTCACTTGAAAGAAGAGGAATGAAAGTCAGCCGTAGTAAGACAGAGTACATGTGTGTGAATGAGAGGGAGGCCAGTGGAACAGTGAGGCTACAAGGAGCAGAGGTCACAAAGTGCAGGACTTCAAGTACTTGGGGTCCACTGTCCAGAAAAATGGGGAGTGTGGGAAAGAAATGAAAAAGAGAGTCCAGGCAGGATGGAGTGGATGGAGAAAAGTTTCAGGAGTGATTTGTGATGGTGTCAGCAAAGGTCAAAGGAAAAGTTTACAAGACAGTGGCAAGACCAGCTGTGTTGTATGGTCTGGAGACAGTGTCATTGACAAAAAGACAGGAGACAGAACTGGAAGTGGCAGAAATGAAGATGCTGAGGTTCTCCTTAGGAGTGACAAGGATGGATAAGATCAGGAATGAGATCATCAGAGGTACAGCACAGGTTGAACAACTGGGAGTTAAAGTTAGGGAGGCCAGACTGAGATGGTTTGTCCAGAGGAGGGACAGTGGGTATATTGGTAGAAGGATATTATAAATGCAGTTGCCAGGAAAAAGACAAAGAGGAGATATACTGTATGGATGCAGATAGAGAGGATATGATGAGGGGAAATGCCAAAAGAAGAAGAAGAAGCTTAGTACCACAAACATGGCATAATTTAATTTTGCAGAAACACAATTTATTACAACACAAGATATTGCTGCTTCTCCGTAGGCGATCAATAAATTGCTTGTGTGTATTTGTTTATGTATGTTCATTTGTAAAAAAAAAAAAAAAAGATATTGAGCTAAAATTTGGTTTGAAAGTAGGTGGGACTCATCTTCATCACATATTCAGAGCACAAACATTTTTGCAAAAATGTGGTTAAAAACCTTGACATGTGTGGCACAAGCAATATGTATTTATTCAAGGAATGATACTTTCATTTGCAGACTTTTCGGTTTATTTTAATTTTAATTTGTGTTTGCTGGCACTTACAATTTGTTTCTAAGAAACTGTCAGTTATTTTCAGTCATGCTTTTATTTGTGATTTTTTTAAAGAGTGTCTGACTTAAGATTTAATTAAACAAGTTTTAATTTAATACATATTTTTAAACAAAAAATAAAATAAATCAAAAGTTAATTAATTTGTGTGTGTCAAAGTAGTCTTATGTTTTACAGTTAAACCAGTCTGAGTTGAGAAATGTGGAGCATGTTGATGAAAAAAAACAAAATTAAACAGCATTAACGTTGACAAATTCAAATGAAATGTATCCATCTTTTTTGCAAGCACAATCCGGTTCAGTAGCTGATTCACACCAATTTATAGATACGAAAACAGTTTTGGGTTTGAATCCAGATGCATTGGTTCATTAAGACTTTTTACTGGATGAAATTTGATATTTTAATAATTTTGTTTCAACACATGTGTCCACTATAAAATAAAAATTAAAAATTAAAGTGACTTCTGTCTTTTCTTATAGTAGTCAGTTCTTCTTCTGGCACCACTTTCTGACATTAATAATAATAATAATGAATTTAATTTATAACACACTTTTCATTAACGAAAATCTCAAAGTGCTACAAAGTGCAATAAAAATCAAAGATCAAATAAAAACAAGTGATAAAATCAAGTAAAACATAAAATCAAGTAAAACATTTAACTGTATGGTTTTATTTTTAGCGGCACCTTCAGTTCTGGAAGATAGGAAGAACACATCTGCTACTGGCAGACAGTCATTGTGGGGGGATTTAATGAAAATGATTTCAGATTTTAAAACAAAACCCGTTTGTGACTGGCTATTTTTATTAGGCAGTAAAATATTAATCTCAATTAGACATAGGACCATTCCTTTTCTTTAAATCTTCTCATCTGGATCAGCTTCTTTAAAGGTTCAGTATGTAATTTCTGGAACATGCTGGAACTTAGGACAATTTTGAACAGAGACACGTTACTGGTCCCTCCCCCTCAGAGCCATATATGGCTCTGTTACCCCTTGCTCTGCTGAAATTCAAATTCAAGCTCTGTTTTTATTGTCTGCTTACAAACTCTGTTTTTATTGGCTGGTTAACGGCGGGTCACTGTGGCTTTTTAGAAATGATTTTAGAGAAGCAAGGGAACAATAGTTTTTTTCAGAGATTACTTGTCTAAAATCAGTATGTCAGGAGGTAGTGACAGAGTGAAGAAACATGTTAAAAATATATTGTTAGAAAAGTTACATACAGCTCCTTTAAATGAGAAACATTTCATCCCCCATCCAGAGGACTTTGTCCATCTGCAGCCTGCCAACCAAATCTGTCCCATAGGTATCCTTCATTGTTTCAAGCCTGAATCTCAAAAGTAAGCTTTTAACACGAGCAAACAGAGACACCCATCCAAAACAATCAACCATCATCAACAGGAATCAAATGTTTTAGGCCAGATGACCAACACAGAAACAGCCGGAGGACAACCAAGGCCAAAGTGGTTCAGAAAAGGAAGTCCTCTGGATGGAGGATGAAACGTTTCTCCCTTAATGAAACTGACATGATTTAACATTTTTTATTGTTATTTACCTGGATGATTGAACTTACAAACCTTATTCCATTGCTTTATTTAATTAATTTGCATTAAAGCTAAATGTGTTCAGCCAAACTCAAATCCACGGTGTCGTGATTAAAGGCTGCACTGTAATTATGGGCTGAATTTCAACACATCATATCAGTCCATGCTCTGCATGTTGCTTAAGAACTGAATTTTTGGCACTGTATTGAAATATGTGCCTTTTTGTGAAAAGCAGAAAGCCATCTAGCTGTGAATACTATATAAATACTAGGAACCATTCAGTGATGTCTGGATACTCACTGAGCAAGCGGCGCCATTCCTTACTGTTGTAGCTGTTTGCAGCAATTATAGCTGTTTAACATTTGGCGTTTGTGTAGTGTTTGAAAATCCTTTGAACTGCTTGAAATCTAAAAAAGATACAGTAGGCGTAGGAAAAAGCTTACATGTCAACTCCATCAAAAGATGGAGTATCTTTTATCCCTCGTGTGTCTGTGTGATGGAGTGCTTGCATAATTGCATTGTGTCTAAAGTCCCCCTGACACATCAGCACCATTTGTTTCTGCATGTTTACAAATTTATTGTAAAAACGGAAGTTACATGAGGTGACTATTACCATGAAAACATTTTATTTGATGCAATTTTATTTTAGGCTATCGGTAAGGGTTACTTACAGTGGTAAAAATAGACTTGTCCCAACTTTTTTGGGATTTGTTGACGCTATGAAATTTTGAAACAACATATTTTTACCTTAAAATGATACATTCTCTCAGTTTAAACTTTTGATCTGTGATCTAAATATTTTTAAGTTTAGAAATCAAGTCTTTTCATTTATTTATTTATTTATTTATTTTATTTATTTATTTAAATTTTATTCATTTCATTAAAATCAAGTAACAACTCAAAAAAATAAAAAAACATACATTCAAAATAAAATGAAAGGCAGCAGATGAAGAATAATCTTATAATCTCTGCCCCTTTTACCCAAAGATACAACAATAAGTTACCAAAGATTAAAGTTAACTACATCATCAAATTAAAGACTACATCAACTCAAATGATGATTCATATAAATTCTTATGCTAGTTTTTCATATTCTTTCAAAAAAATCCCTTTTAACAATCTCTTAAATATATACAGAGATCTGGCTGTTTTAACATTTTCTTCCAGACCATTCCACAATCTTATTCCCTGAATTATTGTACACCGCTCCTTCAAACTGGTACGAAAACAAGGTTTCACAAACATTTCTGTCCCTTTAAGAAAATAAACAACATAAACTTTTTCTAAACAGCTTTAGTGTTTGACTTTGTCCACACTCATAAAACACAATGAAGTACAAAAAAATGAAAGTGGTACTGCTACCCCTAGCGGCCGAAAGTGGTAATAAAGTAACTTAGTAATCTAACTTAGTTACTTTCCAAATCAAGTAATCAGTAACTTAACTAAGTTACTTTTCCCAAGGACTTATCAGTAACTTAACTAAGTTACTTTTTCAATGTAACTATGCCATCACTGTTCGGAGGAGACACAGTTTGTCACCGTAGTCCTACACTGAGATGTAAAATAAATTAGAAGTTTTTGAAAAAACCTGTGAAACATGAAAAAGTCCTGAAAAACGAGGGAAAAGGAGTGTGGAGGAGTGTGATGCAGTTATGCAAAGCTGTTTGACTGGGAAAATAATAGGATTTTACAGTTGAAACCCTTAATGCAGGCAATGTAAGTTGGATGACCAATAACCAATAGACAAAATACACAAAACAAAACAGACCCTGATTACACACAAGAGTTCTTTTTTTTCTATTTTAAATCAGTTCTTGAATCCCGGATGATTAAAGGTCCATCAATCAATAATCTGGTAGTTTGTAGTTCATGATCCAGGGTAATATGTCCAGAAAAAAACAAATAGTTTGGTGCAATTTAAGTCCTACCGCACAGCTGTGGTGGTCCGGTAGCTTGCCAATGCCATCCTGGGTGGGAACAGGGGGTGAAAAAAACCCTGACCTAAACAAGGTCATAAACAAAACAAAAATTAGCATTACTTTATACACAGGACTAAACTGTTATCAAAATTTCTATAGGCAGTCAACAGATTTAATGAAAAGTAACTAAAATGATCCTAAAAGGATGAAATTACAAAAATCAAAGGATTTATTTAATACTTTACGTATATATATTCTATTCGGCCACGAAATTAACAAAAAAGAATGATCTTTTAATCATTAAGACCACTTTTAAATCTCAAATACATGGGCGTGTCGCGACCATTTCTATTTCATAAAGGAACCCAAATACATAAAACGAACGACTCACCGTCGAGTGGTGGACACAAAACACCGAATACAATCCTCCGGCCGCGTTAATTTAGCTTGATACAGCGGGGTTCTCCCATAATTTATGAACACACCGAGCACAACCAGCTAGTCACAGCGTTAGCACCCGAGTTCACCTCTGACCCGGAAGATGTCAAGATGGAAAAGTCCATTTTTCTTTCTCGGTTGCAGCTGGTACAAAATGCTGCTGCACGATTTTTGACTGGTACAGGCAGACGTGAGCACATCACTCCAGTTTTAATGTCCCTTCATTGGCTTCCTGTCCAGTTTCGAATCCATTTTAAAGTTTTATTGTTTGTTTTTAAGTCTTTGAACGGTTTTAGTCCCTCTTATCTGTCTGAACTGCTTCAACTTTATGTGCCATCACGTGCTCTTAGATCCGCTGACCAGATGCTTTTAGCAGTCCCGAAAACCTTTTATAAGACCAGAGGAGACAGAGCATTTTCAGCTCTGGCTCCTAAATTGTGGAACGAGCTGCCACTGAAGGTCAGGCAGGCCCCATCAATATCTGTTTTTAAAACTCGTTTAAAAACACATATGTTTTCATTGGCTTTTAAACCAGAATGAGTTCACATCTCTGTTTTAATGTTGTATTATTTTACTTGTGATGTTCTGATATTTATATGATTGAGATTGATTGTTTTTATTGTTTTGTGCTTGTTTTTATTCTTGTACAGCACTTCGGACGGCTGCTGCTGTATTTTTAAGTGCTTTATAAATAAACTGGTATGGTATGGTATGGTATTTTTAGTAGGGGGCTACAGAAATCGACCGGTTTTTGTATTGCGTTTTTAATGATCGTTTTCATCGTAACTATAATTATTTTTATGTTAAATGTACATTAACAAGCATGAGCAATGTTAGTGATGTAGGTGACTGGCCGGGGCGGGGCCCCTGCTGATTGGGATCCCCAGGCAACGGTATAAATTGCCTACATGGTAGATCTGCGTCTGTTCTCCCCTCTGCTCCCCCTCCAACCCTCCCTCCTCTCTGCTCTTTACGGTGAGGGAGGAAAAGGGTAAAACAAGCAGCTACGGAGCCAGCATAAGAGCCTGTAAATAAGTTTTTTTCGTTTACTGATAGATAATTAGTTATTAGCGGTACTGCATTTTAAATAAAAATAGCACAAATCCGCTTATGAATTATAAAAGTTAGTCAAACCACAAAAACGCTGACAAAAACGTTAGGTCCGCTGTAAGCGGATTAGCGCTTTAGCGCTCTCTAGCGGTCTGTGCCCACCTTTGGATATGTATATATATATATATATATAT
>JBBPBX010012711.1:10000-14203 GCA_038048925.1 Garcialebias charrua | reverse complement strand
TGTTGCTTTTTTTCTTGCTCCGAAGATTACTTCAGTGCAGTCAGTGCTTAATACGAGCGGGATCCTGCCGGAACAGGATCCGGAAACACTCTTATTTTGACAGGGTGCATTCCCATACCTGTTTGCTTGGATCGGGTAACTCTCAAGCTTACTAATAATAAAATTATGAACAAATATGACTGCCTTGTACAAATAAAACTTATACTGTATTGGTTATGTAAACTGAAAATTATTACATAAACTCTCATTTTAAACACAACAGCCACTTACAGCATCTTAATATCACACACGAGCTGCTTCTTCAACTACAGGTAAGTATTTCTGCCTCTACCTTGAAAAAAATCTCCACCCCTAAAAGAGTGTTGGAGGTGACTGCCAAGCTAACCAGGCACTAGACATGAACAGACAGAAGAGGCACCAGGAGGTTTCATATGTGGAGTCAGACAGTGAATTCAGCAAAGAAGAGTCGGCTTGAAACCGTCAAGTAAGGAGGGGGTGCTTGACAGAAGCGGAGTGTTTACAAATTAAGGTAAACCCAGATGTTTAACAACCTGTTAAAATACACCAAAATGCAGGAAATCACATCTACTTTATTGAAAATGTTCTGGGGGTAGAAAACCTGAGGTGTTTGTGTGTGTTCCTGTTTTTTTCCAACTTTCTTTTTGCCTATTGCTTATGTCACAGCTACTAATGGATGACCATCAGCCCCTTATAACTCTTAGACATTGAGGAGAGCTTTTCAATCAGCTGTGGTAAACAATCAAAGTTGCCGCCACTGCCCCAACTTGTCTCAGTTTATGGCATAATCTTGCCACGCTGCCCCTTCAAGAGCTGCTGCCAGAGACATGGAAGAAGTGGACTTCATGTCAAACTCTGGATCTGGATTTCTAACGGCTTTCACAACTAGCTCACTAAGAACTGCTATTGTTGGCTCTGGTCGGTTGTCCAGCTTCCCACTCCCCCGCTGCTGGCACTTAATGACCCGCACTCAGGGCAGCACTCTGGAGAACATCCGCCTGCTCAGTCATGTATCTCAGCAAATTGTCCAGAACTCTATCCATTTGGCACTGATTAACATCAGATCATCCACAAGGCTTCTACCATGAATGACCTTTTCTCCTCTGATGCATTGGATCTTCTGTAAATGGAAATCTCGATGAAACCAGATGAGAACGATGCCTTCTCGGAGCTTCTCCCGCTTGGCTGTTCCTTCTTCAGCTCCCCTCGTCTGAAAGGTCATGGTGGGGGCATCACCTCTGTTTTTTGTGACAGTTTTAAATGCAGACGTCTTTGAATTACAGCTGTTTGTAGCTGAGCTGCCACAGCCTGTATTATTTGCTGTCGTCAATTGTCCACCTGAATATTATAAGGATCTAATTAAACAATTGTATGAATTTTTACTGGACTCCATCCCAAGATTTGATAAACTGTTAAGTTTTGGGGATTTTAATATTCACGTTTGCTGCCATTCTGATCAGTTAATTTCTGATTTTTTAAGGTTCTTTTTAACAACACAATCTGTACATGGACCTACACATCTTCTTGGGCATACCTTGGATCTTATTATTTTCCGTGGGCTGTCCATCTCACTTTGTGAAACATCTGAGTCTGTTATTTCAGATCATTTCCCCATTATTTTGGAGTTCTCAGCCCCCTATCTAGACAGTAGGCATGTCCTTGTGGGTCGCTGGCATTATATCTTAACTCCTGAAACAGCTGGACTGTTTAAGGCTGCTTTTGTGGATTCACAGTTTTATGTTTCCAATTAACTTGGTTCAGATTACTTATTTATCTCTTTCCAAACCACTTGCTCTGAAATTCTGGTCTTCATTACTCCTTTTCAGTTTCAGTCCACCAAACCAAGAGCAGTGTTTTAGTTCAATGATGCCACTCGTGCTCTCTGGAAAAAATGCAGGAAAGCTGGATGACAATGGAGGAAAGATGAGCTATACTTCCATCTCTAAAATTTTTGAGTGTCTTGCTAATTACCAGATAACCGTTAAAGAGGCAAAATGCCAATATGTATCTGGCTTCATTTCAAACGGTAGCCATTGTCCTAGAGTGTTATTTAACATGATTAATTCTGCTGGTAACTCTAACACTTGTGTTTTACCAGATGCTACAGCCACAAACTCTTGAGAGTTTGCTCAGTTTATTCTCAGATGAAGTGGCTTCAGTCAGACAGGTTACTGGTGCCAATGCTGCTCCTGACTTCTCTGTTGCTGCTGACAGTTCAGTTGTGTTCGAACAGTCTGAACAAGTTTCTCTCGTTTCTACTCTTACTGATGTTTTTAACTTTTTAAAACATTTACCTTATTTTAGAAACTCTCCCTGCTGCTGTTAAACATGTTGGTCCCTTATTTTAAAAAAACTCACCTTAATCCATAGATTTGATCAAATTTTCGAACTAATTGCCATTTGCCTTTTTAGCTAAAGTCTTGGAAAACGTTGTTTTCATGCAGTTACAACGCGTCTTAGAAAAACATGGCATTTATGAAAATGTTATATCTGGATTTGGGACTGGTCAAAGTACTGAATCAGCCCTGTTAGAAGTTCAATGATATCGTCACGTCTAAGGAAGCTAAGTCCTGTTGCTCTGGTGCTGCTCGACCTTAAAGCTGCTTTTGACACAGTGGACCTGCTGTCCTTCTGTCTCGTCTTCAACACATTGTTGGAACATCTGGTTCAGCCCTCAAGTGGTTCACCTTCTACTTGACCAAATGAACTTTCTCTGTCATGTTGCGTAATCGGTCTTTCTCTACTGCTCCTCTTTCTTGTGGTGTGCTGCAAGGCTCTGTTCTCAGTCATCTAGATTTTTTCTGCATATGCTGCCACTTGTATCAGTAGCCAAACACTACTTTTCTTTTCTCTGCTATGCAGACAATCTACAAATGTGCCTGTTAAGCCTAAAAGTATAGCCTTCACAATTATTTCATGTTTTTATGAGCCGCTGTTTGATTGCTGCCATGCTCTGTATGTAGGAATTTCCCAATCCTTTGTCAGGTCTTCAATTGTTCATAATTTTGTGGCCCATTTTTTAACCAACACCCCCAGACATGAGCAAATCATCCCTGTTTATTGTCTCTTTATTGGCTTCCAGTCCCTTTAGAACTGATTAAAAAATATATATATTCATTTTTAAATCCAATAATTCTCAATCGGGTCATCTGGACAGTTTATTTTTTTATAGAAACGTTTCACCCTCCATCCGGTGGGCCTCATCAGTCAGAGGAGTTCCAGCAAACTGTTTCCCCACCAAGCAGTAAATGGCTTAAGTGGACCAACCAGTTTGCTGGAGCCAAGATGGTTTCTGGGGGCCGTCATATCCCTCGTTGACTCCTCCCAGACAGGCAGCCACAGCCAAAGTGGTTCAAGGCAAGAAAGTTCATGCGCAATAATCCAGGTACCAAATCCAACAGTTCTCAGTCGGGTCATCTGGACAGTTTCTTTTTTTATAGAAATGTTTCACCCTCCATCTGGAGGGCATCACCAGTCAGAGGAGTTTCAACAAGCTGTTTCCCCACCACGCAGTAAACACCTTAAGTGGACCAACCAGTTTGCTGGAGCCTGGCGCTGTGGCTGCCTGCCTGGGAGGAGTCGACGAGGGACAGGACAGCCCGGATGGAGGGTGAAACATTTCTATAAAAAAGAAACAGTCCAGATGACCCGACTGAGAATTATTGGATTTGGTACCTGGATTCTTGAGCATGAACTTTCTATTCACTTTTAAAGTTCTCAATAGTCTTGCCCCCACCTTATTTAGCTGATCTAATAGCTTTTTGTGAGCGTAAGGGAACATTGAGATCAACTAATACATTGTTACTGTATGTTCCAAAGTCCACACATGTGTCTACTTCAACACAGGGAATAGGTTTATGGAATGGTTTGGAAAATTATGTAAAAAAAAAAAAAGTGGAGACAATGTTTATATTCAAGAAAAGGATTAAGACTATTTTGTTGAAAAGATACATATAAATTTGTTAAATATCAAATGAATTATAAACGGTAAATTTTGATAGTTATGTATTGTTGTATTATGTATTGATGATTATTGTTTAAATTGATATTTTAAATTGGTTTGTTTAAGAAGGAGCAGGTATGATGATTTTTTCTTCTTCTGCTTCCTTTCATTTGATGTTTTTTTTATTTTTTTTATTTTTTTGTTTTGAAATTGTCTTTGTGTTTTAAAATTGAAATGAATAA
>JBBPBX010012711.1:0-7500 GCA_038048925.1 Garcialebias charrua | reverse complement strand
TTGTTGCTTATTTGGGTTTTCATTTGGATGAGGTTGTCGGATAATAATAGTGCTTTTCATTTTGGACAGAATCCTACCATTTCTTAGCAAAATTCCAGGCATGATACTTTTGGACAGAGAAAACACAACCCCCTCCCAAAAGGCTATTGTCTATAGCTTTCAAATGATGTAAATGATAACAACTGAGCAAATGAATTGCATGTGAAAGAGTTGGCCTCCCTCCTGTTGAAAAAGAAGTGGTAGTATTTATGTAAAGTAATACAAGTCAAAGTGGCTGAAAATAGGAAATGTCTGCTTTCATTGGGGCCAAGTAAAATATCATTTTGGGAGGCTCCTTACTTCCCTCTCTGTCTTCTTTTGTTCTTGTGCCTGAGCCATGCCTTTTGGCACCAGTTCTATTCTATCATTTACCCCCATTATTTATTTAAAAGCCAACTCCATTCTTGTCACCCCATAATTCAGCAATTCTTAAACTATCATTGCCCTGTTTTATCTACACTGGAGGCTATCACAAATCACACTCCCCTGTATGTGATTTAGTTGCTCTGTTTTGTGCCGCCTGCCGCCTCTTCTACTGACACTAATATTACACTGTTGTCCATGGAACCAGTTAAACATCTAAGGAAACATTTTTAAAAAAAATGTAATTTTGACATCAGGCACGAGCATGTTTAGTTTACTCTTTTTTTTATTTTATTTTTAAATTTTTTTACTTTTTGAAATCAATGTTTTACTGTACCTATTAGGCTACTTTTACAAAATAATAATAATAATAATAATAATAATAATAATAATAATAATAATAATAATAATAATAATAATAATGTAAATTAATTAATTAATTAAAAATAATAATAATAAAAAAAGATTTTGGTACTGTCAACATTGAAATGTGGGTGGAAAAGGTGAAGCGCCCACACCTTCCAATATATTTATAGTAATTCCAAATCCGTCACACCTTTGTAAAATCAATGTCACAACTTAGGTAGTAACACTTATTGTGAATCAATTTCAACTGCTGCTGTGCAAATGGAACACACAACAGGTGGACTGGGAGGCAATTAGCAAGACAACTCCGATAAAAGAGTGATTCTGCAGGTGGTGACCACAGGTCATTTCTCTGTTCTCACCCTTTCTGGTTGAGCTTTTAGTCACTTTGTCATTTTGTTAGTGCTCTCATGCGTTGAAGCATCATGAGGTGTTTTTTACAGCCCACTGAAGTTGCTCAAATAGTGCAGCCAATCCAAGATGGAACATCAATGCGAGCGGTGGCAAGAAGATTTGCTGTGTCTCTCAGCACAGTGTCCAGAACATGGAATAGGTTCCAGGAGACAGGCCAGTACACCAGGAGACATGGAGGGGACCGTAGGAGGGCTACAACCCAGCAGTAGGACCACTACCTCATCCTTTGTGCAAGGCAGGAGGTCCACTGCCAGGGCCCTACAAAATGACCTCCAGCAGGCCACTAATGTGCATGTTTCCACTCAAACTGTCAGAAATAGACTCCATGAGGGTGGTATGAGGACCCGACGACCATATATAGGGCCTGTGCTTACAGCCCAACACTGTGCAGGACAATGGGCGTTTGCTAGGGAACACTAAAATTGGCAGATTTGACATTGGCTCCTTGTGCTCTTCACGGATGAAAGCAGGTTCACACTGAGCACATGACAGATGTAACAGAATCTGGAGACACCATGGAGAACATTCTGCTGCCTGTAACATCCTCCAGCATGACTGGTTTGGTGGTGGGTCAGTCATGGTGTGTCCAGGCATTTCTTTGGATGGCCGCACAGCCCTCCATGTGCTAGCCAGAAAGTGTGTCAGCAGTTCCTGCATGATGAGAGCATTGATGTTATGGACTGGCCTGCCCATTCCACAGACCTGAATTCAACTGAGCACATCTGGGACATCATGTTTCGGTCAATCCACCAAGGCCACATTGCACCACAGACTGTTCAGGAGCTAAGTGATGCTCTAATCCAGGTCTGGGAAGAGATCCCTCAGGAGAACATCTGCCATCTCATCAGGAGCATGCCCAGGCATTGTAGGGATGTCATACAGGCACGTGGAGGCCACACACAATACTGAGCCTCATTTTGACTTGTTTTAAGGACATTACATCAAAGTTGGATCAGCCTGTAGTGTGTTTTTCTACTTTCATTTTGTGTGTGACTCCAAATCCAGGCCTTCATTGGTTAATTAATTAGATTTCCATCGATGATTTTTGTGTGATTTTGTTGTCAGCACATTCAACTTTTTACAGAACAAAATATTCAATGAGAATATTTCATTCATTCAGATCTAGGATGTGTTATTTGAGTGTTTCGCCAATTTCAACATCGTAGGGGAACATACAATGATGACTGATGACAACACATAACACACACACATATATATATATATATATATATGTATATATATGTATACAGTATATATGTATATATGTATATATATATGTGTATATATATATAATATGTATATATATATATGTATATGTATATATATGTATACATATATATATATTAGGGATGCGCGGTATAACCGGTACACGGTATAAACAATATAAATTTAGCCTACGATAGAGATCTGTCTTCTACCGGCTAACCGCAGAAAATCACAGTTGTCCGATTTAATCTTTACTTTTTTTGTTTAAAACTGTGCATAAGTGGTGTTGAAGTATACAATCAGAGTTGTCAGAGATAATCAATACTTTTTTTGTGTTGAAAACTGTGCGTAAGCGGTGTTAAAGTCTTTTCTTCGAGTGCTAAGTTGCGAAGCTATAAGCTAACTTCGTCCGGCTTGCCGTAGAGTTGCCATCGGACGCATGCGCAGAACGCTGTGTTCCGTCGAAAGTTTTTTTTTTTTTGTCGAAAGTTAAAGTAAGCGTTGGTCAGCTTTAAATCAGAGTTGTCAGATTTAATCTTTACTTTTTTTTGTTTAAAACTGTGCATAAGTGGTGTTAAAGTCTTTTCTTCGAGCGCTAAGTTGCGAAGCTATAAGCTAACTTCGTCCGGCTTGCCGTAGTTTTGCCATCGGACGCATGCGCAAAACGCTGCGTTCTGTTGAAAGTTTTTTTTTGTGTGTAAAGTTAAAGTAAGCGTTGGTCAGCTTTAGAGAAACCTGCCCTCTGATCTGTGAACAGAACGCTGTGTTGTGTGATTTTACTGCGAGACCCTCTGGTCAAAGCCACAGAGGAAACTGGTTGTCTTGTCAGCTCTCCTTAAAGCTGAAGGAGACGCCCTCTAGAGGGTTGGAGGGTGAAGTGTTTTCAGTGTAAAATTCTGCTCTGTTGTTCGTTTGACAATATTGGAAACTGTTAAGAGTTAACAACATATTCTTTAGTTTAAAACTTATGGCTAAAACTACACAAGATATATTTTGCACTGTTTTGCACTACAAGAAAGAAGCCTAATGCTTGAGTTGTTAATTATTTAAAAACTCTCTGGACCTAGTAGTGAAATTTTCTTAATAGAGATTATTTTGTGGTATAGCAGTTTTCAAAATAAATTAAGGTAAAAGGACACCCTTTTTTATTTCTATTGCAAGTTTTATACCAAAAACATATCGCGATATATATCGTTATCGCCACCATTCACAATACATATCGTGATATGAATTTTAGGCCATATCGCACATTCCTAATATATATATATATATATATATATATATATATATATATATATATATATATATATATATATATACTGTATATACAGTAAGCCTTACATGTTGCGATGCATTAGTTTTAATCATAGCACCACTGGTCTGTCTTAGAATCAAAAGCGTATTGCAAAATATGTATTTAATAATACATATTACTATTTATGCATTTTCTGTACCCACTTTAATGAATCCAGGGTTGTAGAAGTCAAAGTTTGTCACAGTTGCCAAGGTGCTACATCACTGCACCACACCACAAATCTTGAACATAATCACCAACCACAATGCATGTCATTAACAGTACATTTTCAAGCCAGGCCTAACACGGCTTTACCCTGCCCCTGGGTAATTTGTGGAAAAAACTGAAATTGCATGGGGGATTGGTCAACCCACTGCTGTTATGGGTCTCATCTAGCAATTTCCTGACTGTTTTCTTGCTATTTTGCATGGGAAACTAGTCTCCTGGTGGAGCAGTGAGCTGGTATATTTGTGAACAACAAGACGTGCTTTACATTGACGTTGTCTTTACTGCCATGCCAAAGTGGCATGTGTTTATTAGGTTAATATGTGCAGTGTGTTGTGTGTAGCAATCGTTATCTAAAATGTGACAATTTACATTAAAAACAAAAAAATAATCATCAGGATTATGGTGATATGTACAGTACAGCTTTCTAGTACCCCCCTCTACACACACACACACACACACACACACACACGCACACACACACACACACCCACAAATATACACACACACACACACACACACACACGCACACACACACACACACCCACAAATATAGTCACAATGTGAGTCATTGGCTGAAAATTCATACAAATCATTCAAATAAACACATATTTCCTCACAGCGCCAATTTGCTGCAATATACGTTGCTTTGTTGCTTTCAAATTATGTATAAAATATATTATTTTGCTTAAGAAGTTTAATCAATAATTGTCTTGCTATAATGAACCAAGAACTTATCCTGCAAAAATATGTTATGATTTTGATAGCCTGGCTAATGCTGCTCACTGATAATGTTTTTTTCTTATTTTACCTGGCATTTATCAACAGAAATGTACATGTAACTAACATAAAATAAGTCCTGCATTCAGTAAATTATTTCTAAAATGATGTTCAACCGAGTCAGAGTCAGGCACACAAGGGAGTGGAAGCAAAATACACTTCTGCTTTGTCAGAGTCATTGAAATTGCCAATCATTACCTGCCTTCAAGAAGCCTTTTTAACATTCAGGAGGAGTTGCTTCTATTATGTGGCTCTTCTGCATCTTTCACGGCACAACAATACGGCAAAGCAGAAAGGTCTTTATTGATGCATTTCAATGATTTGCCCTCTCACGTAGACAGAGTGTTTTCCCTCCTCTGTGGAAGGGCTTTACGTTGACAGACTGGATTATGAATTCAAGGTATGGATGGGGCTTCAGGGCATATTGACAGCAGTTCTTTATGTAAAATATAAATGTGTGTATGGCTTTTCAGAGATTAAATCTCCGTGCTTTTTTGCTCACTTGAGTATGCATTCTATCAGTGATTCAGAAAAACCATTCATAAAAAAACTATAATGTATATATAAAAATGTATTAAGATAAATATTAAAATTGATGCATGGTAAATGATAACTTCACTTTTTTCTGATTTATTTAGTAGAAATTGTCCTTCAACTGGTACAAATAAAAAACTGCAGTATTTACTTTTTCATTTTCAGAGTAACTTGGTAATTGTTCATAATATTTACAGTGTTGTAAAACATGCAAAGAGCAGAGTAGCCAAACATTGATGTTCTAGCTTGCTTGCTGTGCACAACTGTATCCAAAAGTCCAATATTCAAGGCAAATACATATCTGGCCCTTTTCCTCTGCTGCTACCAGAGAGGATCAAGTACAGTCAGAGTTATTTCTTTGAGGATACGGGACAGGCTCCTTCTCAATTCTGAATAAAGTAATTCTCCTCTCAACCTTTTGTCACTGAGATTTCAGCTGAGATTCACTTAGCTGTCAGAAAACAAGTGCTCTTTGGAGAAGGTAGTGGCTGGTGCAACTTTATTTCTGAAGATATTTTAGATGTGCTGCCACTGTTTGATTAAAGTTCAGTGAAGAAGTGGCCCCCTGCTCTTATATAACCTGGAACAGTGGGCTTTAATTATGAGCCCTCATACTGATGCTGTCAGCTTTAGTGTGATATGCATCTTGTATGTGGGGAGAAGGGAGTTGGCCACCTGGCTGCCAGGCTCCTGTCCTGTCTCTTTGCATGGAGTGTTAGAGAAAGTGTGCTGTCATCAGCATGGAGTGATATTACCTGGGGAGCAACGCTTTTGGTATTCATTTATTCACTCGACTGTTTGTTCTCATTCATAGCATAAAGTGAATTTGATTATGATTGATGAACAGTCATGCAGGAACTGACTTCTGTTTTAATCAGTATCTACCATAGATGGTTGTTGCGTGCAGGGAGTCCAGATTTAAATTAAAGGCCTTGTTTTATTTGAATGAATGCATTTTGCCCACCACTTTTCATGCCAGAACGTTTGACTTCAGTCATCTGACAGAGTCATAGTTGTTTTGATAAACACTGAAGGGATGGAAAGTTTCACACAATTTCTTAAGGTGTCCTATACAGAGCATGTGTTGTGAATTTTGTGAGGGGTCTGGCTCAGGGGCTCATGGGTGGGGCAAATGAGGGTGACGGATGTGGATGTTTCACCTTCCCCACCTAAACTATGATGTTATGGTCAGGGGGATTCAAACCAGTGACCTTCCAATCACAAGCTCACTTCTCTAATCTCTGTGCTACCCCCTCACTCCAAAATTAAATCAATTAAAAACGATATTGGTAAAAGACTGCATTTATTTCAAACAAGTATGTTGGAAATCTTAAATCAAGCTGACTCAAAAAGTAAATTGGCTGTAGTTGTACATACAACGATTAATTTCAGCTAGTTTTATTAAAATTTGACCAGTGTTCTTATGAGATATTTGGGCAAACAGGTAAAAACAATAATTACCATATTCAGAGGTGAAAAGAGTACTTATAATTTGTTTTCAAGTACAAATACTGTTACACTGCTTAAATTGTACTGAATTACAAGTAAAATACTGGTGTTATAAAACTTCTTAAGTAAAAAGTACTCTTTTCAAAATCTTTTCAGAGTATTAATTACTTTTTAACCAATTGATGTTTTATTGTGTTGTCAATAGAAGTCATTCAGTTTTATTTACTGTGTATAACAGCTACATTCAAAGCACAGACTCAGACGCTCCGTCTTATTTTAGTACCAGGCAAACCAATGGCAGTGACAATATCTAAGATCTTTGCATACTTATCCAAACTAATAACCAACACAAACAAACAATAAAAAAGTGATATCATACAGTTAGCTGTAAAAACTCATACACCGCAATATGATTTTTGAGAGTAGATGCTGAAGTATTTAAGCTGTTATCACCATAGAGATCAAACAAAGTTTACATCTGGATGCTGTCTCCTTTTTGCCCTCTGTACATGAACCATTCCTCCAGGTACGACCACGGGCACTCATCTTCAGCCTTTATCTCCTCATTTTCTCTGTCTGTCTCCATTTTGGCTTTTTCTCCAAATCTTCAGTCCATAAATGACTCTCTACTCTATGGAGTTGTCCTTCTTATGTCATAGGTAATTGGCAGGTTTGCGATCTGACTCATCTGAGAGCCTTATTGGCTACAAAGATGCAGATGAACGGTTTGAATGTTAATTCAAAATTCGGCCGTACGTAGTAGCGACTTCTGATTTTAAAGGTAGCAGATTACATGGTCTAAATTGTACTTAACTATGTATGTATGTGTA
>JBBPBX010012710.1:32795-49695 GCA_038048925.1 Garcialebias charrua | reverse complement strand
CATTCGGCTAGCCGCTTGTGGTGTCTTTTTTGGCTTGCCTTAGGCACTGAGTCGCTTATTTGGGCTTGTTTTTCTGTCAAACATGAATGCGAGTGGAAGGTAGTTTGTCCTTTCACAACCCCCTTCCACGTATGTTACGTCAAGGCGGATGTTATGTTCAGGTACGGTTGGCGTAAGCGCAAGCAATTAATGACGAGAGCCTGAGCAGAATACAGACGATTTCTTGTAAGTTTCCTTGCATTGATGAGAAGGATAAAAGATTGGTGTATTTTTGTGTGTGATGCGTAACGCAGTCAGTGAGGTGCGTCATCTGTGGTGTTTGTGCTGCTTATCATGTTGTACTGTAAAATGTACTCCTGAAGTTATTTTAAAGTTTATTCTTTGTTCTTTATTCTTAGTCTAGAGTGACAAGACTACGCTAATATGAGAGAAAAATATTTCCCCCACGCTAAGTGGGGGAAATATGGGAAAAAATATAATAGAAGAATGGGAGAAAGAGCGCGCACAAATGGATCCGACCTCAGATGGGAGATGTGTCAAAGGCACTTTGCAGGTTTTGGAAGTGTGAAATACGTGCTCACTAGGCTGATTTAATTCAACATGCCAGTACAGAGAAGCACAAAAAAAACTGTGCACCCTTCTCTTCCATGAGGCTAACAAACCTGGGTTTCACTGCCCCCCAAAAAATGAGACAAAACAAAGAAATTAGCTAAAAATAGCCACCTACATAGCCTGTCACACATCAATCAGTGCTGTGGACCATCTTGGAGAACTCATTGGATTAAGTAATTTGTACGTCAAGAAACCAGCTGTATAAAAATGCAAAATGTATTTTTATTTTTTAGACTGGATATGTTCTTCAAAGTGTTTTAGCATAATTTTGCTGGTTACTGTATATGTAATGCCATAATAAATGTATGTTTATACTGTTTAAAAACGGCCTTTGTTTTACACAATGGGGTGGGTTGTCAGTTGGGCTTGTTGTCAAAGAGTGAGTCGCTTGTTTGGGCTTGTTTTTGTGGGGCTGGCCGCTTTTTTCTGTCGCGAGATCTGGCAACACTGATCCGGTGTCTTCAGTATAGAGAGACACGAAGAAACGATAAAGCCGATAAATGAAAATGTGGTCGATCATTTTCATTTATCATGCGATTAATTGATTTATTGTTTATTGCGACAGGCCTAGAAACAGCAGTTCAAAATACACTGAGCTCTCTTCAGCTCCTTCAAAAACATAGTTATTTTTAAAATCTGCTTTAGCAAACCATTTAATGTTTTTTGAGATGCTGGCTATTGTTTCACAACGATTAATTTTTAGCTACTTTTTGCTTTTAGAATTCAACTACCGGTACATTTTTTTGTAATATTGGCTAATGATTTGCTGATTTAAGTTTTGTTACCTTTACCTACTGTTCTGATCATTTTAGCTAGCTACTGTTCTGCTTTTAGCTTGTATCCTGCTCATTTTAGCCTCTGTTCTGCTTATTTTTGCTTCTTCAGCAAATTTCAACGAAGCCGTTAGCACTCTGCATAAAGGCACTTGCTTGAGTTTGTACTGTACATCTTAGCAGTTCATAGATATACAATCAGTGGTGTCTATTAATTGTATTTCAAAGCTGTAGCACTTAACATTCTGACCCTATGAACAAAAATACTCAAGACCAACATTTGTCAATGAGCAGACTTTCTACAGCAAACTCACCTGAAGTTCATGGTGAAGACAACAGCCCCTGCAGGGTTACGTATGATGAAGCCATCTTTATTCAAATCCAGTAGCTCAGTCTTCAGCAGCTGGGCTTTACGGAGAGACACTGAATAGTAGCACCAGGCAATCACAGAAGCCAGGACCAACAAACAGCCCAGCATACCTGCCAGCACCAGTGGCCTGCCATCTTTACCTAGTTTCTTTTTATGCGGGGGGGAGCCATGGGGCGCATTAACCCCCGGCTGCTCTACAGGAGCTCCTGGGACAATCTGATACATACTGAAAACTTGCAGTGAAATGTGAAGAAAAGCAGCTGTAGAGGAGGAGTGGCAGCTGTAGTTATATTGCTGTGTCGGTGAGTGATTAAAATTAATACTGTATATCTGTTTGCTGGCACCAGTCTGGTCTACCTCCAAATCTTCAGCAACACATCCATTGTGTGATGAGGATGGATTTGTTCAAACCTGTGGAAAGGCAGATATCAACATTCAGCAGGTTAGAACAACTATTTAAAATAGTGACAGTCTGTGTGTTACACCTACTGTATACAGTACTGTATTGTGTTTACACATTTATAAGTTTGAGACCGTTTCCAAGCATCCTCATAGTGAGCACAAGTACAGTGTAATCAGGTAAATGACAGGTGAAGTTTTGTGCTGCTACAACCAGTCAGGCACCAGTGGCAACAGGAGCAATGAAACCATAAAAGTGGGTTGTAATCAGTGAAAGTACAGACTCTTAAGTCAGCAACATACCTATTATTTAGTTTACAAACTACATACTATTTACCTCCTAAATATTATTTACTTGATTTATCAAGCAAGCAAAGTACATTTTATTTTGTAGGTTCACCTTACTAATAACGGTTCTGAAGCAAGCCTGTCCTGTAATTTCTAGTAAATTGCAGGTCAGCTACAAAAAAAAAAACATAGTTAATAACCAAAATGGTAACTTCTAAAGTAACCAATTATCTTATTTTTACTTTAATGAAGCTTGCAGGCAACAGCAACCTAACCTGCAAAAATCAGCTTTTATCACTTATATCAACTCCTCAAATTAATGTTTTCTTTGCTCACATATATTTTTTGTCAAAGTGCACTATAAATATAACAAACTAATGACATCTAATGAAATTTCATGTAACATAAACTGCATCATTTTAAGTTTCTACTTCTCAGTCTGATTGCATGAGCTCATTATTGTCTATTATTATTATTATTATTATTATTATTATTATTATTATTGGTTTAGTTTTGGCACAATCATTGCACATAATTTATTGTGACAAACTTGTTATCATCTGGGTAACAAGGAGCGTAAAACACGTTTTGTCTCTCAAGATAATGACCCCAGAGTCCAAGTCATACGTACATGTTATTCGGTTTCCACATCAAAGTAAAGCTAACGACTCAAACATGTCGATAAACTTTCAACTCGTGTGTCGATGCTGTCAGGAAGTGAACAGAACACTGGGTTTGGTTTTAACACAAACAGCTGACCGGATAACTCTCTCTTAGATTAACGATGTAACTTACATGCGAGTTATAATGACAGGTTCATATTCTCCGTAACATATTTACTACGAACAATAGCTACAGATATTTACCTTGTCATTGCCACAGTGGCCGAGGTCAACATGCGTACACTACACAGGCTTCAGCGCAAGCATCTTACGGCGCAGGCGCAAACTTCGAAGTCCCACGAATTCGGCATTCTGGGAAATGTAGTATGACGAAGACGCCTTTCTCGCCATCAGCATAATGCGCATGCGCAAGATGCTGACGGTTAGAAAGTTTTTTTTTTATTTTATTTTTTTTATTGACGGTTAGAAAGTTGACGGTAGTAAATACCAATGCGCATGCGTAAACTTTATCGCAACATTCTCCGTCTTTTGGTCATTTAAAGCTACTTTTTGTTGGCGTTTATAATTTATAATTTTGGTTTTGGTATTTTGCGTAGTAAGAAGGAACGAGAGGCTCAATGGGATTAACCTGCCTAAATAAATGAATCAATGAAAAAATGCAAGTAACGGCTAACGGCTTAGTAACGGTAATGTTGCCCGACGTCGGAATGGCTATACGTAAAATACGTATTAATGTCTATGGGAATACAGTAAAGGCACGCAAGGAACGCAAACGTCAAACTTATGATTTTACAGTAAATAAGGAGGCCATAGTGAAATATACAGAAACAAGTCGATTAGCCGGTAAAGAAAACGAAAGTAGTTTTTTTTACTTTGAATAACATTACAAAAATAAAGATCTTGAACACAAATATCAAATAAGAAAAATAATAAACAGAGGAATAATGATAAATAAATAATATAAAATAAACACAGTCAGGCTTGGTGTTAGGTCTTGCAATCTATAAAGTAAAATAAAGTTTTAAAAAAGTGAAATAAATTTACATTTATTTATATATATCTGGATCACAAATATTAAACCCTCGAGACAGGAAAAAAAAAAGGATTAACAAATTATTAAAGGCGTCACGTAACATAAAACTATTAGCTTACCGCATATGAGCTTGATGCTTGATCATCAGTTTAGCAGTACCTTCTCGTTAGCACCGACTTTCTTCACTACAGTTGCCGTTGGAAACAAACGGAATTGTTTAAAATGCAGTTTTCGGCTTTTGAACAAAAGTGGTTAGGCTTATTTTATTTTTATTGTTTTGTACTAACGGATTAATACTTTGAAAAGTGATCAGACAGTAAGAGCGTGTTTTTATCAAGAAAAGTTCCTTCATCGGTAAGATCAAAGTCGACCAAAAAAAATTGAAACAAAATATCATGTTCTGCCACTGGGTGGCAGCAGCGAACAAGCTACACAGGAGCTGAATGGTTTCTCCTGTAATCTTCATGGCTAAAAATGTTTTCCCACAGGAAGGTTGGCTGGTGTTTTTGTTGTTGAAAGCGCTGGTGCTAGTGAAAATTATTTTAGATAAGTAGCTTATTTTGTCAAATAATTTTTGGACAGGTGACTGTATAATGTACAGGAGGATTCAACATGTCTGCTAGCTTCCTTTACTACTGTACAGTACTGTATTTGGCTTTTCCATGCATGAGAATGTTTCTGTAAAGTGCCCTGAGACCACTTTGTGTGAATTGGCAGTGACACTATATAAATAAACTGTATGGACCCAGGTTAGTGAACTGGGGGGCACAACATGAGTCCCTATTAGAAGGAAAGCAAGACAAAACTGTTAAGGGATACAAAAAATATAGATTTATGTAACTTAAACTGAAATAAAATAGTTAAAATACAATCACAAGATTTAAAAACTGCATGGTCAAAATGTTTAATTTATGTTTACGTGACAATTGTGTTTCATTGCTGCTTTTCACTATACAGTACTGTGCTGTATGTAAAACACATTATTAATCAATATTAACAGTGAGTGATAGTAGTGCATATTAGTCTGGTAGCAGAAAGTAAACAAAGAGAAAGTTGGACTGTAATCTTTGTCCAGTATCACAAATATTATTTGACATTTTTGTTTGAAAAGAAACATTCCCAGGACTCAATCTGACTCAAACAAGAAGATCCAGAGGAAAGATGCTGCTGATCCTCGTGTCTTTGCTCTGTGGTGTCCACGCTGCTGGATCCTGCCTCCAGTGTGACAGCAGCATCGTGTGCATGCATGAGGACCTCATCTTGTCTGCTCCCACTATGAACGACCAGCTTGAATTGCAGGACATTTGCGACTACGCCTACGTGACTTACCAAGACACCAGCAAAGTACGAGAGGGGGTCATTGGTAAGAGCTCACAATGCAGTAGTGTCAGGATCAGCATTATGGGTTGTTTATTGCTTTTAGGTTTTTTTCTTTATAAAATATGTTTATTATTTATTTAGTTTTTGTATTTTTTTAGATCTCTAATGTTCATATTTTGCTTTCCTCTTTTCCATGCACTATACTTTCCCTCAGCTCTGTTCCGTTTTCCTCAGTTCTGCCTCACCTGCTCCTTCTCACCAGTGCCAGCTGCAGCCCATTTCATCAGTCCAGTCCATTTATATCTGGTCTTGTCTCTTGCCCTGTCAGGTTCCTTACTGTGCTCCTTGTGTTTCCTCTTGCGTCAATGCGTTACATTTCTGCTGCCACAACAGTTTTATGTTTTTACAGTTTTCTTTATTATTAAACATTTCAGCTTTTGTTAGAGCTCCTCAAATTGATCTCTAGGGTTTGACCTCCACAACTCGAGACTTGCACATTATACAGCTTATCTTGTTTTTATTACATTTTTCTGAAGTGATGTTACTGTTTTTTTTTTTTAATACCATCTCAGACCCCACCACGCTGTACCGAGCCAAAACAGAGTACCAGAGTGAATTTGACCGTTTTCTGAAAACAGACCACACTGGTAAGACATAAAAAATTAAAGAGTTGCAGCAAAATAGTAAGATGAGCACAGTACAGTACTGTATTTGTATTCTGTATCAAACTGACAGTGTATTAGTTTCTATTATGTCATAATAAATTTTGTTCATTTAAAGGCTCTTTGACGTTTGACACCATTCAGATCATGGAGAAAGGCAGGAAGATCTTAGAGAAACACTTGGACGCTTTCATCTCTGACGGTAATCAGCTTGAAAGACGACGAGTGCTCTGCTCAGTAAGAGGCAGGGCACTTTGTGCGTTTTAGTGCTCTGCATTAGTTCCAGATGATTTCTCTGTTTCTCCCTCAGGACTCTGCCCTAACACATGTGGTAAGTTGGTTCTGTCTGATCCCTCTATTGATTAGCGTGCTAAAATGTTGACTTTGTTGCATGCTCACAGGACACGTGTGCGTTCATGTGAGTGATTTTGTGTGCTTTTCAGGGCTTCTGCATAGAAGGGTAATGGACTGCCTCTCCTGCCAGTACAATATGTACATCTGTCCCTCTCCAACAGGCCTGCAGGACTGCGGGGGTATATTTTTATCTGTGTTTGTGTAAGGTTTTGATGAGTGGATGTAGTGGTGGTGGTGGTGGTGGTGGTGGGTCCCACCTACACAGTGGGAGTGCATCGTTCTTCAGAATACATAAAAGCATGCTGTCACGAGTGTGGAAATGTGTAAAGCAAGGAGCGGCTGTCTGTCCACGTGCAAGGTTAATGAAAAAGATTACAGCAGTAATCCAGATGCAACTAAATAAGCGGTCTCCTGTTTTGCCTCCTCTCACCCTGTTAGTCTTTCCAGTGGAAGCAGAAGAGGGAGGGCAAGCGGTGCTGGATTGTTTTCTTTCATGGCATCGACTTCTGTTAGGAAAACCCGAGTACTATTATTCCTGGGCCCCAGGAAAGCCAGGAACCAAAAAGGTTTTTCAAATTACCTTTGTAGAAATATACTTCTTATTAATCTTTTCCAACTACTGTACAGTATCTCTCGTGTGTCAAATTTCCATCCACATGTAGTTGTCTATAGCCAAATCAAATGACCTGCCATCTAATTTGTATGCACAGTTGGATGAAAGTGACTTCACGGCCTTGGTGGTGACACAGGACTCATTTGTGGTCTTGAATCAGCTACATTTGGATGAAGAAGGAACATATCGCTGCTCTTTGCAAGACCAAAGTGGAGTCGTCTTCTTCCAAGTCACTTTCCTGCTTTCAGGTAGACAAAAGCTTTCAAAGTCCAAGTCAAGTTTATTTATAAAGCGCATGGAAAAACAACAGGTTATTACTAAAGTGCTGAGCAAAGGCAGTGAATAAAATAAAAATAATAAAACGTATCAGAAGAAAATGAACATGGATAATGAAATACTGCAACAATAAGTTAGTGAAAACAGATGGGTTTTTAGAAGAGATTTAAACACAGGGAGTGAAGAGGCCCGTCTAATGTTGAGGGGCAGATTGTTCCAAAGTTTAGGAGCCACAGCTGAAAACTCCCGATCTCCTCTGAGCTTCAGCCTGGTTTTTGGGACGACCAAAAGCAGCTGATCAAATGAGCTCAGCACCCGAGAAAGAACAAGGTTGAAGTAGGTCAGAGAGATGAGGGTGCAAGGCCATTAATGCATTTAAAAGCCAACAGGAGAATTTTGAAATCTATTATGTGACCCACGGGGAGCCAATGAAGGGAAGATAAAACCTTGAGTTTGTGGACGAGCTGGAGACACGAAAGAGAGACCTGACCCCAACATAAAGTGCATTACAGTAATCAAGCCAGGTTGTAATGAAGGCATGCATTATTTTCTCCAGGTCAAGTCTGGTCAGCACTGACTTAAGCTCCGCTATCAGATCACACATAAAAAGACAGTTGACAAAAGTCAGATCACTTACACACTTACCAGAGGTCAGAGAATGTTATGTTGTTTATTTATCATATGCAGGTCATATGCAGGTTAACACAAGGTCAGCAATGTAACCAAAATGTTCAGGATTAGATTAACTAATTTGACTCACTAAAAACAAACAATAAAACAAGAAATGCTACATCGTGCAATAACAAATAAAGTATCAAAATGTGAAAAAAATATACAGTATATATTTACATGGTCCAAAAGAAATTTAGTAAACAACATGGTAGAATATAATGGTGCAAGAAGGATGAATTAGTATAAATACATAAGTGTTTTACAGGTACACTTAGTAATATAAGCTAAAATGCACATGATATATATTGCACATAACTAACAAACTACACAGGTTGTGTGACAGGTTATTGCACAGGTAGCGAGTAACACTGTGATTAATTTAATTGTGATGGTAAGGTAGTGACATGCACGATACAGCCACATAGTGCAGCAGCAATAAACATATTAGGTGTCACATGTGGCTTAGTGCAATATGTTATTGTCAGTTGTTTATTATTATTATCAAGAGTTCAGTAATCTGACAGCTTGTGGGTAATAACTGTCTTTGAGTCTTTACATGTGCAATGGGAGAGAACGTTTGTCATTGTTCAGTAACTTGCACAGCGTGCAACATTTTGATGTGAGGGTGCCTGTGACAACGAACAAATGTCAGGGGGTTGTTTTTTTTACAGAGGCTGCTAAACTTGAAAACTTTAAAGCACTGAATGTTAAAGGAAAAACAGTGTAGCAGATATTAGCAGTCAAATTACTTAAACACATCTTAGAGACCACTGTTTTACATTGATAGAGCAGCTAAAACTTTTATTTTGAAAAGTTTTAAGCTTTTGTTTTTCTTTCGTCCACTGTTCTTGTTTATTTTAGTTAATAATTATACTTTATTACATTGCATTATTGTACTTTATAAAGCACTTTATGATTATTATCTTGGAAATGTGGTGTACAAATAAACTTCACTTACAGTGTGGATTTCAGTTTTACATTTATTTTTTAATTCATCTGAACTTCAACATTTAATGTATTATTCTATCTGCTCTATAAGATAAACCCTATACATCTCGGGACATATTTTATACCTGACACCATGTTTTATTAGACTTTAGGAAAACTCAAACATTTACAGACAATTCCCTGAAAGTGACGTTGCCAAAAAAGTTGCTACTTCACTTCTGGAAGGGTCTGTTGTGAAAGATGCACCAGGGAACATTTCAGGAATATTTCTTTAAGGTTTCCTGAAACTTACAAAGTAATAAAAAAAAAGTGGCAAGTTTTCAGTAAACCCTTAGGGAACAGTGCTGAAAATCTTTAAAGGTTTCATTGTAAAAGTTCCAAGTCAGCTGAAGGGAACTATTAGTGAACATTCTGAAAGTTTATAAAAAGTTGCAACAGGCTCAGGCATGCAACCGTTAAACCTTAAAATCTAATGTTCTAATAACATGTTGGTGCTTTGTGTTGGTCTCAGAGACGAACATTAAACCATCTCTCCTCCTTCACAGTCGCCCCTTTGCCAAGTCAGACCCACGGAGCCTCCGTCACTCTGCCCTCGCTGCCTCATAAAGACAGCTCACCTTCTCAACCCACAGAGGACCTGCTGGTGGCACTCATCGTCATGATTACAGTGCTGACGCTGACGGTGTGCGTGGGCCTCACTCTTGTCTTGGGGTAAGAGACAACAAGTGGGTGGAGAATCACTGGAGGAGAGTTTTACAGGAAGCATAAAAGTTGAATGAATGACACAGAGGAGAGTCTATGCTAAATTCAATGATGCATGAACAGCCTTGCTGTCTGCTTGTGTGATCATTGGCTCCTGATTTGTAAAAGAAGATCATTTAATACTGTTTATCTTAGTTATAATTTATGCCATGAAGTATTTTTTCAAATTTTCTGGAAGTGATGTCAATTATTTAAACGTGAAGAAACAGCATTAAAACACGCTTAAAGGGTGTGTGACACGATTTTGGAACTATATATACGTATGCATAAAGTGGCAGAGTAGCTACTCAGCTTTGATTTTTAGTACACAGATGCTTTGAATAATTAATATATAAAAGTATTTTTTAATAAAATAGTTCTCTTCAGAGCGTCGCAGTTTTTGGGTGGAGAAAGGAGGGGTCAAACGCCGACGTATTTCATGACGTAGTCGCCGGAACGCACCTTGTAAATAACCATGGCAGAGAATATACAAACTGAGAAATTAAGCAATTTAAGTGAAGATTTGAGCAATTTGTCTTCAGTTTGGGAAGCCGAAGTTAGTTCGAGTGTTGAACAAGAAACAGCTGGTTCTAATTTAGGTCTGCACCCGTATTTATTTGGCTCTTACCGTTCAGTGAACGAGGTGGTGCGAGGGGAAATCCGACATTTCAGATGAGCAAAGTTCCGAGGGTGAAGTGCTGGAACCCGATCGTAGTCGTCTACAGAGCTGGCGATGTTAGAATACCCAAATGCGACACAACGTACCGGCATTTTTCAAGTTATACAAAAGAAAATAGGCGATCTTGAAGACAATTACACTGCATGCTAATAGCAGCGGCAGACAACAGTGCTGGTCTCTACATCACAACGTCGCATGCGTAAGTACCCGGATGTCCCTTGACGAAACACAGTGCCGATTTTAAAATAACTTTTAAATCAAATTTTCATTCATTTATCATTTTTCTTGTAAAAACGAACATAGTTGAATGATACAACATATATATGTTGTGCCACTTTATGCATAGTTCCAAAATCATGTCACACCACCTTTAAAGAGCAAAAATAAAACAAAGCCGACTAGAAGACAATTTTTAAACTTTTGTAAGTTACTCAGTTTTTTTTTTTCTTCTCATTTTTGTTTTGTCTTTTTCTTAGAACGATGTTGAATCAGCAGCAAGCGGTAAAAGAGCTGAGGATGAGGAGGAGGGTGGAGAAATACACGCAGAACACCGTGTGATGTGTACACTACACATGCAATAATTCCACTTTTTAAGGACAGGAAACATTTTCTCACTTCAGCGTGCGCCTTTTGCTTTGCGGTCGAGTACATCGCCCAGTTTCAGGTGTCAAATCGTGTGTAGAAACGCCACAGAAAGTTTGTTCTCACGTGTAGATTATAACAAAACACAACACGTGAGTTTTAGATGTTGACTACATAAAATAAAGCTTCAGGTATTTACAACCTCGACAGGATTCTACAAGAAAGACTCCACTTTCTAGAGCACATTGTTTTTCAGCAGGAACATTATTTTCCTCATGAATGAAGAGATTCTGTTGTCACGTGGACATTTAAGTAAAGAATCGGGGATTAGGTAAATCTCCTGGATTACAGTGTTTTTCAGATTAATAGCCCAGGCCATCCAATTAATCCTAGATAATCTCATCTTTGGGACAAGGAGGGGAAAAGTCAGCAACAGATGTTTTCATCACTCATATTCACTCAGCTCAAAGGTTTCTGTCGCGTTAGTAAAATTTCTGTCACTATAAAGTCCAATTTTGTGATATCCTTTGAGGACAAGCACTTCCGATTCAAAAGCAGTCACTGTTGAGGCGAGCTCCGTCATGATTTGTCTTCATGTTGTGCAGCTGACCTCATTTGTCTGGTGTTTGCTCTCTGTGTGCCGTCGTCTGGTGTGTCAGTGCCAACTTCCTGTAACGCAAAGTAAAAATATTGCCATTACCAACAGATTTGAACTTGTCAGCATTGAGTCACAGGGGTAGACAAGGAAATATTTTTTTCTAAGCTGAAAAATGAAACTCCATGATACTGAATGTATCACCGCATGACAAATATAACAAAGGTAAAGTTGTGACAGGGGGGGTTGTGTGCGGAGGTTGAGGTCTGCATGGATGGCGACAGGATGTTTGTGTGGTGCTGCTTCCTGTAGGGATGGCTGTCATTGGGGTGAGGAGTAAAGAAAAGGAAAAGCCACTCTTTAAGACACCCACAAGCACAAACAACCACGTCACAACCTCCCAGCAGAGCAGACCTCAACATTTCTCAGTGTTTAAAGGCAAAGCAGGCCGAGGCGATGGTAAATGCACGCTCAGCGGCTCCACTGACAGCCATGATGAAGCGTGCAGCCAAGTGTCTGAGTGTGAACGCTGCAGAGGGTTCAATCTGCAGCCTCAGCAGGGAGAGGCCATGACGGAGTGGCTGTGCTACTGAAGGAGCAGCAGGCCGTGGTGAAGGAGGGCAGGAAGGAAAGGCAGAGGTTTGAGTGGGAGACTTTTGTGGAAAGGCAGAGAGATTTTTAGCGTGGGCTTTGCGGAAACGAGGACAAAGACGTCAAATTACAAACCATGATACGAACGACCCCACACATAAATTACTGTTTTAACGGTGGGCGGAGAGGCGTCTACACCAGCCTCTCAGCCAGACTACACTCATCAATGTTTATCTTTTTTATTAGTCAGTGGCAACCAAGACCTAAAATTTGGTGTCAAGTTGATTTATTTCTTTTTAGTTCATTAAAATCCAACAAAGTTCAGTCAGGTCATCTTGATGGTTTCTTCTATTTTTATTTTTTTATTTGCTGAGACATTTTGTCCTTCATCCAACTGACTTCATCAGCCCGAGGATCCACAAGTCCCATAGGCAGAACACCCACATAGTTGACCAACCAGTTTGATGGTGATAAGATGGTTTCTGGTGCAAAAAGTCAACTCCTCTGAGGCAGCCATATGTCCAAAGAATAAGAATAAACTTTATTATCATTGCACCGAGATACAACGAGAATATCAAAGTTCATGCTCAATAACCCAAGTAAAAATCCAACAAATTTCAGTCCTGAACTAATGAAGTCCTTTGGATGATGGACGAAACATCTCAACAACAACAACAACAAAAAGAAACCATCCAGACAGTGGGCGTAGTCCACATTTTTGTACCATGGTAAAGGGAGCACGAATGTCCAATGTAAAACTAACTTTACCACGGTCTGTCCATATACAGTACTGTGCTTTGAAACCAAAGTACACTGGTTAGTAATCACCAATTTATTTTGATTTTTAAGCATACAGTATTGAACTATGCTGGTGAAGATTCTCAGTCGTCCAGGACATGATAAAATCAAAAAAGGCGTTCAATACAGGATCAACTGGACTTTATTTGTTGCAGAAAATATGTTGGTGCGTGGCTTGTGTAAAACTTCTCGTTCTCACAGCTTCCATTCATTCAGAATTGAAAAAGACTTCTGGACAGAAGTCGAAACGTTTTCTGCAACAAATAAAGTCCAGTTGATCCTGTATTGAACGCCTTTTTTGATTACAGTATTGAACATTTTTCCAAATTTATCTGATGCTTATAAGAGATAAGAGAGATAAGAGATTTATTTATTAACATTGCACCGAAATACAACGTGATTATGTAGCACAGTCGTCCGGAAGAGGGAAGAGTATGCAAGCTGCAGCATTTCCAAACACATTACATGTTCTTCTGCGCGGCCGCGCTCATCCGTCTCCGGATGAAGGTCAAACAGATATGGAAAAAGGAAAAACACAATAGGTATCATTTGTGATATTCAAAAAAAGAATCTATCAAAGATTGCCTTAAGACACTCTATGATAAAGTCCCAAAAACTCTATCAGCGATAAGCACAACCAGACAAGACATTGTTGCAGATTTATGACGGCAGGCAGGGAGGAACAGTCTGTGTGTATCAGCTCCAGATAAGAACAGTTCGCAGGTCTCACAGCTCGGCTCCAACCGAGAACGCACACAACACAGAGACCTCTGGGGGGGAGGGGGGGGAGGGCAGCGGGTCCCTTCAGCTCCCAGCTCAGGAGAAGATTTGTAGACAGCCTTCAGTCCAAGGCCAGAGGCCAGATTAGAATAGTTGCTTTATTTTTCAGTCAGGCCACAGTGTTCTTTTTACTGCAGTCTTTAAGTCCAGGTGCTGTTTCTGGGTCCAAATCGCCGAATCGAAAGAGGTTCCAAGCTAAAAAGATCCTTCCGTATGTGCCCTGTTTTAATCCGGACGGCTGTAAACGAGTCCCACACACCGCAGGTCTGCGGCAGCCACCGCTTCTCCCACCGTGTGGTTCAGCCCGTACAACAGCTGGGAAGGTCATTCATAGCCTGGATCAAAGCATTTTCGCTGAGCGGAAGTCTCGCAAGCACGCCGATCGCTGCGGTCCTCCTCAGCCCTTCAGTGGCAGACAGCCACCAGTATCCCAATAAACCACAGAGATTCCACGTCCCCGACAGAGAGAGCGGACAGTTACATTAGCCTGCTCATCGAGTCCATAATGTAGCTCACCGCATGCGTGTCGGTAGGGCGCCCTGGCTCTCCCTGGCCAGTGCGCTTCGCGGAAATTTTTGTTATCGATAGTATCGATAGATGAAATAGCCCAGAAAACAGTCCACGCACATAAATCCATCCCAAATTGGTTCGAGCGAGCGCTGAAGAGTAACAGACGAGACAAATGCAGAAGCAGGGGGGGGGGAACCAGGGAGGTTTAGGAGCAAAAGGAGATGCGACCAGCCTTGCCGAGAGCGGAAGTAGAAAGTTTGAATAAAGGAACAACAAACTTTGTACAACAGTTGGCTTTGTATTAAAAACATGTTATAGAATTTATAAAACAGTATCAAAGCAAAACGTGTTCAAGTATTAAGTACAAAAGTATTGATTACAAAATAATTCACTGGAGAAGCAAATGTAATAAACAAGTGCTGCATACAGATAGTTACTGAAGTGTTTAACTGCTGTTTAGCGTATCAATGACACGTGCTTAATGATATGTCATGTATCATTGGGCACTTTTAAGTGGGTACACTGAAATTATTAAGTTTTTCTAGTGGGTATACTCTGTGTCTGCGTATCGCATACAGTATACTACACCACTGCACCCAGATGATCTGACTGAATTCATAGATTTTGTATTTGGATTATTGAGCATAAATTTGTGTTAATTAAAATGTTTAATTCCTTTGGTCAGTTGCTATTGTTAATTGTTTCATAAAATGTTTAAGTTAAATTATACATATTTATACATGCATGTCATATTTTGTGCAACTGTTATTGAGGCTTTAAATTATTATTCGTTTCTCATAAAAAAGAAACCACACAGTTCTCCTGCTTTGGTTCTCCTTGAAAAAAAAATTCAATTGAAAAATTACATTTACAGTATTTTAAATCCTTAAAGCTTTTTTTTTCACTACAAGTAAATTCTAAGTCTGATAATAAAACTTGTTTATATATGTGTTAACAGTGTGGCAGTAAAAGAAAAATAAGACAGCCATGTTTTACAAAATTATGTTAAACTCAAAACCTGTGTATGTTTCGCATACAGATACTGTAGTTCTTACTGAACAAAGTCCATGAGTGTGGCTACACATCTTTATGTGATCTTCAGAAATAGAAAAATCACTGTCAAATACTGACTCATGAACAAGATTTTATCTTACAACTGTTCAAAAACACACTTTTTTATAACTCTTTACAGAACATATTTTATACCATCTGATGAAAATTAAAACACTAATCGGTATCACCAATCTGAGAAGAAAAACATTTGTTTAGCTTTGTTTTATCTCCACTTCTAACAAAGTAGGGAAAAACATGTTGGCAACTCTGTGAGAAAACTTTGAGATTATATTTTAACATTGTGAGTTCTACTTTTATACAATATTCACTAAATGTTCAAGTCAAGAAACAATGTCCAACATTTGAACTTTTTCCCAAGGTCAATTGAGGAAAAACAAGATGCACTAATGGAAAGTGTTCTCTTTGTAGCATTTATGGTTCCACAGTGTTTCAGCAGCTGGATTAATTCAAGTGAAGACAACTGCCTTCAGCACTTCCTCTGGAGCTTCACTTTCTAGCTTTTCATCGATATCGCTCGATGCACAAAAACACTGGCTGAACCCCAGAAGACCACGTGCGCAGTAGGAAACTCGGGCTCTCTACGTCAAAATCCATGTAAGGACTGTCGAACAGACCATATTTGGGCATTCCGCCTCCGACGTCTTTCCCGCTGTGGAAAACAAGGAGGAGCCTGCTCGGCCCCGCCCCGCGCGCAGCTGTTATCAATGAACAACAGAAACTATGAAACCAAATCCGATTTTAAGCGACCTCTGAGAGAGTTCAACTCTCATCCCTATTCTTTTTTTTTTTTTAATTTACGTTTGAAAATATCTATTTTATTTAGTGAAAAAACTTTTTAAACGTTTTAAATCTATTAGATTTTTTATTCTCTCTCAAGTTTAAGCCATGACTTCAAGCAGTGACGCTTTGGAGATAACAGGCAACGAGCTGGTCCACATCCTGAGGACCCCCCGGGATCATTACACCTCTAGTGACGGGTGCGTGGTTCTGGACTGCAGACCTTTCCTCGACTTTTCCGCAGCGCACATCTGCGGGTCCCGCAACGTGAACTGGAACTCGATGCTGCGCCGCAGGTCCAAGAGCTCCGTGGTGGCCCTGGAGTGGCTCATCCCGGACAAGGCGCTGCTGAGCCGGCTGCGTGGCGGGGGCTTCTCCCCGGTGGTGGTGGTGGATGAGAGCATAGATATCATATATAGAACACTAGATACCGCATGGCCCGCTCTCGCCTATTGGAGCTGACGAGATTTAGGGCAGCCATCTTGGCGCTGTCTACCGCTCCACTCAGCCTTATATATTTGGCTGGCACAATAAAGTATCAGCGCATTTAATCAATCATAACACGCTGAATAGTAATGCTATTGTCACATATTTAAATTTTAGGCATACAGCTATTAAAACTGCATGTATAGGAACGTATAGTTTAGCATATTTAAATAATTTTGGTGGAATACAATACTGTACTTTAATATATGTTTAGCAAGATACAACCAAAGATGCACACACACATTATGTATACATATTCAGATACTGTAATAATACATACTACAGTATATATATATATATATATATATATATATATATATATATATATATATATATATATATAT
>JBBPBX010012710.1:0-21944 GCA_038048925.1 Garcialebias charrua | reverse complement strand
ATAATTATATATATAAACGAAGGGAGTAGCGCAAGTGATTCAATCTCTGATTTAAAAAAAAGTCACTGTTTTACCATTATACAGTCTTCAGTTTTAAATGACCTGCTACTTATATACATGTCTTACTTGTGAGCACTAGAAACAGCTTGTTTTAGCACTTTCAGTGAAGCAGGAGTTCTTCTGACGGGGCGGTCATGATATTTCTGCTGCAACAACTGTGTAACATAAAATTAACTGTATAGAAAAGGTGTATAACATACTGTTTGTATAAAACTATAGAATATTTGAGATAAGAGTTGTTTTAAGATGGTGGCAATCCACTTTGAGCTTTGCTTTGACTGGCTGTTAGCATATACACATAGCATATAACATGCATAACATATGTATATGTATACATACAGATAGATAGATAGATAGATAGATAGATAGATAGATAGATAGATAGATAGATAGATAGATAGATAGATAGATAGATAGATAGATAGATAGATAGATAGATAGATAGATAGATAGATAGATAGATAGATAGATAGATAGATAGATAGATAGATAGATAGATAGATAGATAGATAGATAGATAGATAGATAGATAGATAGATAGATAGATAGATAGATAGATAGATAGATAGATAGATAGATAGATAGATAGATAGATAGATAGATAGATAGATAGATAGATAGATAGATAGATAGATAGATAGATAGATAGATAGATAGATAGATAGATAGATAGATAGATAGATAGATAGATAGATAGATAGATAGATAGATAGATAGATAGATAGATAGATAGATAGATAGATAGATAGATAGATAGATAGATAGATAGATAAGATAGATAGATAGATAGATATAGATCGATAGAGAGAGAGAGAGAGAGAGAGAGAGAGAGAGAGAGAGAGAGAGAGGGAAAGAGAGAGAGAGAGCTTTCTTTAGTAAAGTCACAATCAAAATGTTTTACATTATTTCTTTTGCTATTGATTCTTAATATTAGTTTTTCATGTTACAAGATAGTGCAATCAAATTATATTTAATGTAAAAACAATGCATAAGGAAAACAGATTATTAGAACATCTGGGTTTTTGTGCAAATGTTAATGAGTCTGTGCAGTTTCTCAACTTGGACCAGTCATGGATAACATTATATTGTAATCAGAATAATACAATATATAATTATCAGATTTAACAAGTAAGTTCTCATTTTTGAGACGTAAAGGACATTTAGTCTCAGCCTATTTTTACAAACCCCAAATTTAAATTTAAAAGGTAAACAACATAACTTTGGTAACGTGGACTCTTACTTTTAAAATGCGTATATGAACTCTTACTTTTAAAATGCGTATGAAGCTAATCATCTGCTCCCTTAAATAGTTTTTTGAGGTAAACTTTGAATAAAGATGAACAGAAACAGAAACTTAGAACAAAAAATTAAAGAGGAAAATCTTGTTGCGTCCTGTAGACGAGCCAACAATCATTCTTCTTTAACAGATCATCACAATCTAATACCGTCCTAACTCCTAACCTCATCATTATTAAATTCTGCTTCTCCAAACTGGCTTTGTTCAAAGAGACATCTACAACAGGTAAGATATTAACTGTAACCTTTCCATAGAAGCCCACTTCAAAAAGATCTGAATTATTGCTTCAAACATCCCACATAAAATGTTAGCTTTATCTGTAGGCAATGTTAAAAACACCTCACCCTGCAACAGTGTTTATTTTGTTCGTGTGTGTGGTGGTACAGAGTTCAAGGCTGCCTTTGACATCTTCGTCCAAGACGCAGAGGACGGCTGCATCAGCACCAAGGAGCTGGGGAAGGTGATGAGGATGCTCGGTCAGAACCCCACGCCTGAGGAGCTGCAAGAGATGATCGATGAAGTGGATGAAGACGGTAATTCATAAACATCCCTAAAAAAAATTAAAAAGCAATTTAATATTTATTCACGCTGACCTCTTCATGCCCATGGATCACCTATGAGGTTGCTCACGTTAGGCAGACAAGCATCAGTCAAACCCTGTAACCTCAATGTCGAGTCAAAGGTCTCAAAGAGAGCGGGATGTGTCGGACCGGATTAAAGGGGAACATGTATCAGACGACGCACAAGTCAGCTTGAATTTTCCACGTGATGTCAGGATGAAAGATAAAAGAAACAGCGTCTCAGTTTCTCAGTTCTCACTTGTTTGAGAAAGCTTTTTGAAATAAACATGTTAAATTTTCTAATAAATTAAATGCACAGCATTCCTTGAAGAAATGCACATCACCCACCTCTTTTCATGCCAGAGTTTCAAGTTCTTACGTGGAGAGATTAGGAAGTTGTAGTCGTTTTGGTCAAACTATGATCTCATGCAGTAGATGTGATGCTGAGAGTGTTGTCACAAGCTAAACCTTAACCAGACCACAATTTGAGCAATTTGAGCTAATTGCATGCCAGCTAATGTAGGTTAGCAGTGGTAGCTTGTTTGAACTGGATTTAATTCAAACGTTAGTCAGTTATAGATGAACATCTAATGATTACTTTGTAAAAGTTTCATCAAAATATACTGGTTCATGGGAGATTTTGCTAACAAACAGAAATGACTTCAAATGGTTGACGTCAGACTATTAACCCTCAGAACATGTGATCATTTGAGCTTAAATCGTATTCACTGAATCATAGACGCGTTTGTCTTTTCAGATTTGACTTATCTTGAACTGAGTTGGCTCCATGAATCAACAGCTGCAGTTTTACAATAATTATTTTCTGGAAGTGTCATTACTGTGTCCATCCAGTTCTTCAGATACTTTGATGACAGTTTGCTATAACTTTGAAAAGTTTATAGCAAGATTTTATACAAAAATGTGGAGCAATCTGTTGGTGCTCAGTGTGTGTTGGTAATCAGTCCCAGCTACCACCACACCAAGGTTTTAGAGCTGACTGAGCCATGTTTTTCATATAAAGTTGTCTGTGGCAGCCATTTTGTATCGCGTTGTGGCAGCCATTTTGTATCGCGTTGACTCCAAGAGTGTATCAGCTGTAGATGTACATCCAGTGGTTTCATCCATTTCATTCTGATAAGTCAAATGGTTAATGAGATATTTTGCTAATAGATAGGCACACACATTTGTGGATAAAACTGTCCTGGCTTATGCGGTTGTCGATAATTATTAATGCTGCTAATAATTTTAACGCCCGTACCACGTAATGATTTAACCAATAAGTTAGATTGAAATGTACTACTTTTTATTTTTTATTTTAAGATAACCGTACTAACAGCTTACAGGAGATACAACTTACTGTTCATATTTAATGGTGGTGCCTCCACTTAGCAGAGAATTACACTTTGTTTAACCCACTAAGAATTTAATTTGTTTCACAAAAAAAAAAAACAATACAAGGTTTTTAAATATCAGACAAAAAAGTAAGGCTTTTCAAACATAAAATTCAACCCCAAAATAACCCGTTGCAGGCCTGAATCGATGCTTTGGTGCGTGGGAGCTAAAAACAAACAGCTCGTTTGCTCACTGACTGAGCAAATAAAATAAAAAACATGTGCATTTGTTTAGTTTGTACTCACAAATCCTTCAGAGTTAGAGATTGAATTGGGAAAAGGTAGACACTTGCTGATACTGAGTAAAGTAAGTACTGTAGGCAGGTGATGTCACACCAACACCGAGGTCCTAACTCGTCCAGCGGGTCCAAACATTAGCTCCTGTTCCACGTTCATATGCTTCTTAAAGTCCGTTACAGTCAGCAACTCTGCATTAACCGTTGTAATGGACAGCTTTACTCTGTTATTGTCACACGTCTGCGTTGCTGTGTGTCACGATCTGGTGCGGTGTTGGATGAACCCAGAGATGCAGACAGGCAGAACACTCGGAGGCACGAGTTGAAAATTAATAAATCATTTAATGTGTTGTGAACACAAACTCATAACTAAGACAGGGCAGTACTCACGACTCTTTGAGTTAGGATGTGGCACAAGCATGGACACGACACACCAGGTAGATCGACGAATGACCCCACACTCAAACCCACACCCACATAAACTAATATATGCACTGTCATTACCAAAAACCCAAAACACCTGAGAATGCAGCAGTCCAGTAATTACCCAAAACCCAAAACACCTGAGGAATGGCCCACAATCCTGACAGTACCCCCACCCCACAGACGCCCCACGGCGTCCCAAAGAAACCCCCCAAAAGAACAAGGGTGGGCGGAGGGAGGCAACAGGCACCACAAGCCAGTTCAGGAGGACGTCCAGGAGGTCGCCCATCACCACCCGCCGGAACCGGAGGACGTCCAGGAGACCGCCCATTGCGCTGCGTCACGTCGGGCGGGCGACAGGGAGGCCGTCCATCCTGCAGCGCCACCTCCGGAGGACGTCCAGGAGGCCGTCCATCCTGCAGCGCCACCTCCGGAGGACGTCCAGGAGGCCGCCCATCACCACCAGCCAGGTCCAGAGGACGTCCAGGAGACCGGCCATCACCGGCAGGCACCGCGACCCCAAGGACGGCAACGGCAGGAACCAAGACGTCGACGGCCAGGACACGTTCAGAGTAGGCCGGCAAACGTCCCCCGTCGACCGGAACACCATCATCGTCGGCCAGAACACCATCATCGTCGTCGGCCGGAACACCATCATCGTTGGCCGGAACACCATCATCGTCGGCCGGAACACCATCATCGTCGGCCGGAACACCATCATCGTCGGCCGGAACATCATCATCGTCGTCGGCCGGAACATCATCATCGTCGTCGGCCGGAACACCATCATCGTCGGCCGGAACACCATCATCGTCGGCCGGAACACCATCATCGTTGGCCGGAACACCATCATCGTCGGCCGGAACATCATCATCGTCGTCGGCCGGAACATCATCATCGTCGTCGGCCGGAAACCCATCATCGGCCGGAACATCGCCATAGTCGGTCGGAACCAAGACCCCGACAGCAGGGACTTGGTCGTCCGGTTCCGAGTCGTCGATGGCAGAACCACGATCGTCGTTGACCACCGAGACGACCCCAGGCGTAGGGACGTCAAGCGGCGAGACGTCTTCAGGACCCTCGTCGTCAGGACCCTTGAGACCCTCGTCGTCGAGACCCTCGTCGTCGTCAGGACCCTCGTCGTCGTCAGGACCCTCGTCGTCGAGACCCTCTTTGTGAGGACCCACGTCGTCGTCGAGCGGCGAGATGTCTGCTTTGTTGAGACCCTCGTCATCGGGACCCACGTTGTGGAGACCCTCATCGTGGAGACCCTCATCGACGTCGAGCGGCGAGATGTCTGCTTCGTTGAGACCCTCGTCGTCGTGACCCTCATCGTGGAGACCCTCGTCATCGTCGAGCGGTGAGATCCCTTCATGGTCCTCTGCGGTGACTGCAGTAACAGCAGTCTCAGAAGACCATGGTCCCACTACAGGTTCTGGACAACCTGCAGACTCTGGAACGCCTGAGGCAGGTCTTCGTCTAGGCGCTGGCACGGGAACCAGTCTGGGCGCTGGCACGGGAACCAGTCTGGGCGCTGGCACGGGAACCAGTCTGGGCGCTGGCACGGGAACCAGTCTGGGCGCTGGCGTAGACAGGGCAGCGCCCTCTGCTGGCGTAGACAGGGCAGCGCCCTCTGCTGGCGTAGACAGGGCAGCGCCCTCTGCTGGCGTAGACAGGGCAGCGCCCTCTGCTGGCGTAGACAGGGCAGCGCCCTCTGCTGGCGTAGACAGGGCAGCGCCCTCTGCTGGCGTAGACAGGGCAGCGCCCTCTGCTGGCGTAGACAGGGCAGCGCCCTCTGCTGGCGTAGACAGGGCAGCGCCCTCTGCTGGCGTAGACAGGGCAGCAAACAACAGCATGGACTCATCCCTCAAAGTCTTAACCCAAGTCAGTATCTGTGTGCGACCTGGATCTGGTAGCAAACAGGAATTGGCAATGATTAATTCTTCTGCAAGGGAAAAAGACCTGATTTTATGTTGTAGGTCCACACTACTGAGGGCAGCCTGAAGCAGTCTCTCAATCTGCTGGATAACGAGAGTGGCCTCCCGCATCTGTACAACAGCGACCCCTGGGGTTGATGAGTGCTCTGTGCGTTCGTCCTCAGAGTGGGAGCTCACACACTTCTCCTTCCGTGAAGGCTTTGCTGGAGGAGGCATCCTTGGGTCCCCAGCTGCGTGTCGTGCAGGATCCATCTCTGTGTGTCCTGCAGCCGTGTGAACTGGGACCACATACCCCCCCTTCAGCGAACGTCTCCCCGGAGACGTCACAGAGCACGAGGCCGGGCACCCCTCCCCCAACGAAATCCCCCTCGGCGCTGTTGACAGCGTGGGAATTGGGGCAGTAGGCGGGGCGGGCAGAAACCCGGAAACGTTCAGCGCCTTCGTTCGCCGCTTCCTCCTGCGGCGACGCGGTGCCGAAACTGGACTGGACCAGCACGCTTCGGGTTCCGAGTCGTCCTCAGAAATGGACCACAAAGCCAACGCAGGAGAAGGAGGGCAGAAAAAAAACATGTCGGAGCGGTCGCCTCCGCGTCTCCTCCTCGCTCGCTCCTCCAGTAAGAGAGGAGATGGCAGGATTTCCACTCCGGGTCCGCAACTCCAACCGGGTTCCGTCTGAAACCCGCTGACTCGAATGGCGGCTGCTTCCTTTTTAGCTGTAGCCGTCATTTTCTGCTCACGAGTGCCTTGGATCATCCGTCTGCGGGGGTTCTGGTTAGGTGGGGTCATTATGTCACGATCTGGTGCGGTGTTGGATGAACCCAGAGATGCAGACAGGCAGAACACTCGGAGGCACGAGTTGAAAATTAATAAATCATTTAATGTGTTGTGAACACAAACTCATAACTAAGACAGGGCAGTACTCACGACTCTTTGAGTTAGGATGTGGCACAAGCATGGACACGACACACCAGGTAGATCGACGAATGACCCCACACTCAAACCCACACCCACATAAACTAATATATGCACTGTCATTACCAAAAACCCAAAACACCTGAGAATGCAGCAGTCCAGTAATTACCCAAAACCCAAAACACCTGAGGAATGGCCCACAATCCTGACACTGTGCACTTTGCACTTGTCTGGTTTTCACACAGACCCACATTTCCTGCAGCGTACCATTAATCCCGCTCACTCCCACTTGATTGGACCAAATAAAATGCTTAATGCAATACAAAACAAAAGTGAACAAGACTGACACTTAGCAAAGAGTAGGTTGTAAAGCTGCCACATGGCACCATGTGCTGCACTCCTCAGACAAACGTTTATGTGACCTTCAAGGAACATAGTAAAATGGACTTCTGCCTGTTTCAGTCTGCTTAGATTTTCTTGACCACATATGAACTGTTTTTAAAATGATGCATTTTTAAATGACAAAATAGTTTTTATCTTTCATATTTATTCCACTTTTAGACATTGTTTTTAAACTCAAATTATATTACTATGAACATTTGTACTATATGGCACAGTTCAAACTGGTGAGATGCATTGGTTTGTGTACTGTTCCTTCAAGAAGAGTTGTGATGGTTATCTGTTACTGAAGTGTGACAATCTGTGTGTATGTATGTGTGTGTGTGTGTGCAGGGAGCGGCACGGTGGACTTTGATGAGTTCTTGGTCATGATGGTGCGATGCATGAAGGACGACAGCAAAGGAAAGACAGAGGAAGAACTAGCAGAGCTGTTTCGGATGTTTGACAAGTGAGCTTCCTGTTTGAACCCTTGTGCCATTATCCCCTTTAAAGAATGAATGCACCGAACGCGGCTGACACAATCCTCCATGTTCTGCCATAAACTTCCTCACAGACTACAGTAGTCAGAATATCTTTACCAAGTGCAGACACTTTCATCTCAGAGCTTCCACAGCCTGGTTATCAAACCACTCTTAAATGCGGTTCCTGTAAAGTATGCGCCCCGTGTGCAATTATGTGCTCCGACAAAATGCCAAGCAGCTCAGCAGAGTGCTGCATGTAGTTCACTCCCTAATCGTTTCTGACAGCGCAGAGTATTTCCAACACCCACTGATGTGTAAGTCAGACACCTCATCTGAGCGTCAAGGAGCAAACATGTCATTTTTCCTCCCTCTCCCTACAGCAATGGTTCCCAGACTCTTAAAATTCAGAGTGCACGTGCACGTGCCACACAGGAACATGCCACACAGGAACATGCCACCCATGTAGCCTTAATTGTTGCTGCTGTGATTTGTGCAGGAACGCAGATGGTTACATTGACCTGGACGAGCTGAAAATGATGCTGGAATCGACTGGAGAGACCATCACAGAGGATGACATCGAGGAGCTGATGAAGGACGGGGACAAGAACAACGACGGCAAAATCGACTATGATGGTGGGAAGTTTGAACAAAACACAAAGAACTAAAGAAAAGGAAATTAAATGGTAGTAAGATCTCTCTAACCAGAGCTCTTTCTCTCTTTTTTACAGAATTTTTGGAGTTCTTGAAAGGAGTGGAGTAATCCTTAAAACTTTATTTTTGTCCGTCACTGTGACTCAGACTCCACCATCATCTGTGAAAAACTGGAAGCTGATGCGGATGCAGTTGATGGGGAGGGAAACAACTTTGCAAGATTTATTTAAATACAGCACCTGATTGTTTCTGTATTTTTCACATCCTGCATTGTTGTTACACTTTGTGGCCTTTCGTCCCCGTACATAACGAATGTGCTTAAATTTGTCTCAACGACAGAAGAAAAACAAGAATACCAGCTACAACTGTGTTAGTTTCAGACAAACGTCATCTCAAAAGTCCCACAGCCAGTTCATAGATGAGAGGCTGGTCGGGTTTACCCGAGAGAAAAATGTAAACAACGTGGAATAAAACCTATAGAGGCAAAAAAGGTTCATGGCAGATAAATCATGTTTTCCATGTGAAGCATTGACTTCAAGCTTTGTACATGTTGTAATATACACAACAGCTACTATCTCTGTACAGCTGGTGTTTTTATTCTCCTGTCCCCTAAACTGCAGGTTTCTGCATGAAAGATTCTCTTGAAGCGTGCGCTCGTGTAATAAATAAGATGTTTTTTTTGGTTTGGTCATTTTGTTTGAATTTAGATTTCAGCATTAAAAATGCAGCTAAAAATTCAAATTAAAGGCCTTGCAATCCTTGAAGCAATGCATGACCACCACTTTTCATACCAGAGTTTTACACTAAGATCATCTTGTGGTTAGAAGGGGCGGGGCTACAGCTGTTCTCATCAAATGGCCATATGTGTGACATCATGCAATATTGTGAGAAATTGTGAAATGAGTTAGCAGTGCACTTAAACAATGTCGAGGAGAGGACTCCAGCTACTACACCAAGTTTAGCTTTGTGTTGATCAAACTGAAGTTAAAGCCTTTTTGTACTGTGGCAGCCATCTTACTTCAAAAGTTGTTCAGTTGTAAATGTTCAGTCAGGCATTATTTAAAGAGTTTAAATAGAAAAATTGCATTTCCTGTGAAAATGCAGTGTGAATGTTTGCTGCAGAAGAACTTGCTGAGAAACAGCTGAAATTAGCTAAAAAAACATGCTGAAATGTAGCTGAAATAGAAGAACAAGCCTAAATTAGCAGAAGAAAACAGAAAGAACACATTTATTTATATATTAACCTTTATTTAACCAGGCAAATCCCATTGAGATCACATAATTCATTTGCAAGGGAGGCCTGGGATTCAAGGCAGCCTAACATATTTGTTGAAATAGGTTTAAATGAGCACAAAAGTAAATTAGCTTAAAAAAACTGAAATGAGCAAAAAATGGCTTAAAAGTAGCTGAAAGACAGAAAGAAGCTTAAATTACAAGAAGGAAAAGGAAAGAAATGAAATGAGCTAAAATAAAAAATAAAAAAAGTGGAATTAGCTGACAAATATAAAATTAGCACAATAGCTGAAATTACGATAGCAGAAATAAGTTAATTAGGCTGAAAGTAGCAGAAATTACAAATGTAACATGAAAAACTTGAATTCATCTAAAAACTGACAAAATTAGCTAGAAAAGGAAGCTGAACAAGTAGAACAAGCTTAAATTAGCAGAAGAAATAAAGAACACATTTTATGAAAGGAGCAGAAATGAGCATAACAAAGTAGAAATTATCTCGGGGGGGGAAAGCTGAAATAAGCACAAAAATCAGCTGAAAAGTAGCTAAAATAACAAAAAGAAGCTGAAGTTACCAGAAGGAGCACATTTTTTCTGAATTAGGTAAAAAAAATGTTTAAATGAATGTAAAAAATTTGGAATTAGCTGAAAAAAGGCTAAAATTAGCATTTAAACAGTTGAAATTATCAGAAAGAAGTTAGGAGAAGTACACAAATGTTGTAGTTAGCAGAAAGAACCTGAAAGAGCAAAAACCAGCTGAAGCTCAAAGTAGCTGAAAGAAAGTTTAAATTTGCACAAGGAAGGAAACTTCCGGCTGAATGTCGGTGGGATAAGTTGTGTTTAGGTGCGATCCTGCGGAACTGGCCTGTTTTCCAACTAATGCCTGGCACTTTCTTCCGATTTTGACCGCAAACAATAGACAACTTACACATTTTACGCATATCTCTTGTTCGATCACTAAAATGCCACCAAAGCCTACTAAAGGAGTAAGTTCGATCCAAGCTCACCTGCGGCCTGCTCCTCGTGGCAGAACCTCGAGCTGTCCTGGGTCACCTCCTCCGTCAGAAGCAGCAGCCGCTGCAGTTTGTGACGTCGGCAGCCTCAAACAGGAGCTGCTGGTGGCTCTCCGAGAGGACTTTACTGCTATAATTAAAGCAGAATTCCATGCCGTTCTGGGTGAAAGTCTCTCGTCGATCAATGCCGAGCTGTTAGCCCTCAAAAAGGAGCTATCATCGGGGCTAGCTACAGTGCAGGAGAACTTCACGGGGCTAAAGCTAACGGTAGCAGAGGTGGAGAAGTCCGTCTCCACCTGCACTGATGACATTGTTAGCCTCCAGAAAAAAGTCGAGAGCCTCACGAAGACGGTGGCACAGCTGGAGGATAAATGTGACGATTTGGAGTCCCGGTCCCGACGTCAGAACATCCGTATTATCGGTGTCCCGGAGGATGACCCTTCATCGGCTACAACGGCTGCGGTCTCTCGGATGCTAAAGGAGGCCTTCGACTTCGAGGAAGAGCCGCTGCTGGATCACGCTCACCGCATCCCAGTCCCCAAACCGAAAGCAGGCGAGCGGCCCCGTCCAATTGTGGCTAAGCTACACTACCACACGGACTGCGTGAAAATCCTGGCGAAGGCGAGGGAGCTGCAGCAGGTCAAAGTGAACGGTACAAATATCTTTGTGTTCCCCGACTACACCGCCAGAACGGCCGGAGCGCGAGCCGCCTTCACTGAGTGTCGCCGCAAGCTTCGCGGCGTCCAGGGGGTTTGGTTCGGCTTGCTCCACCCGGCCCGGCTGAAGATCACGTATGATGGAACTACACGGGTGTTCACATCCCCCGAGGAGGCGAGTGTGTACATCGAGTCGATTACAAAATGAGAAATATAATTAGTGTACTTTGTTTTACACTCAGGGAATGTCAGTATTATTAGTTATTATTATTATTCATGTTTAAAAATATAATCAGAGTGCTCTGTTTACACTCACGGATTTAATGGGTAGAAATAATAATCAGTGTGCTTTTTCTTTCATACTCAGGGAACGTTAGTATTATTAGTTATTATTATTATTATTCATGTTTAAAAATATAATCAGAGTGCTCTGTTTACACTCACGGATTTAATGGGTAGAAATAATAATCAGTGTGCTTTTTCTTTCATACCCAGGGAATTAGTATTATTAGTTATTATTATTATTCATGTTTAAAAATATAATCAGAGTGCTCTGTTTACACTCACGGATTTAATGGGTAGAAATAATAATCAGTATGCTTTTTCTTTCATACTCAGGGAACGTTAGTATTATTAGTTATTATTATTATTATTATTCATGTTTAAAAATATAATCAGAGTGCTCTGTTCACATTCACGGATTTAATGGGTAGAAATGTAATTACTGTAGTGTGCTTTTTCTTTCATACTCAGGGAACGTTAATATTATTCGATATTATTATTATTATTATCATTCGTGTTTAAAAACATAATTAGAGTGCCTTGTTTACATTCACGGATTTAATGTTTAGAAATACAATTAGCCAGCTTTCTTTTTTTTTTTTTTTCATAGTCAGGGAACGTTAGTATTATTAGTTATTATTATTATTCATGTTTAGAAATATAATTAGTGTGTTTTGTTTACATCCACGGATTTAATGTTTAGAATTATAATTAGTGTGTATTGTTTGCGTTCACGGGTTTAATGTTTAGAATTATAATTAGTGTGTTTTATTTACATTTAGGGATTTAATGTTTTGAATTATATTGTGTGCTTTGGTTCGCATTTGGGGAATGTTATTATTATTAGTTATTATTATTATCAATCACTGTTTTTTTTAAAGAGTTCTTGCTCTTCCAGATTAGTGCCTATTACATATTTTAAATCTTCTTTTCATTTAGCTAGTTCTGTGGGAGTCACCTGGTACAGGTTGTGATGTGGTGCCATTTGACCGTAAGGACAAGTTTTCTAGTGACTCCTGTTGGAGTCTGCACAGTCCCTTCATTTGGGGAAGGGCCAAGTGCAAGTGTGTGTGTGTGGGGGGGGGTCTTTTTTTTCCTGCGGTGGGGCGGGGATTGGGAAGGATGGCAATACTGTATTTTACAACCCTTATTATGAACAACAGGTCACATGTCTGTTGATTTGAAAGCTTCCTCAACATCATCTGCTGTCAGATTCCTAAGCTGGAATGTTAAAGGTCTTAACAATCCGGTGAAACGGTCTAAAATATATTCTCATATGAAACGCCTGAACCCAGACGTAATATTCCTACAGGAAACACATTTGCAAAATTCAAATCAGGTCAGGCTTAAATATCCATGGATTGGGGAGATTTACCATTCGAGCTTCAACTCAAAAGCCAGAGGAGTTGCCATACTATTTAATAAGAATATTCATTTTACAGCATCAAAAATAATGAAGGATACAAATGGCAGATTTCTTATAATCGCGGGCTCTCTGTTCCATACCCCCGTTTTATTAGTGAACATTTATGCACCAAACTTTGATAACCCAGACTTTATAAACAATTTAGTAAGCACACTTCCATATCTTGACACTCATCTGTTAATTTTAGCTGGGGACCTGAATTGTGTTATGAACACATCATTAGATCGCTCTTCGTCTCGGCCCTGTACACAGTCTAATATGTCTAAATCTATTTTGGATTTTGTGTCCCAAAATGGTTATGTAGATCCATGGAGGGCACAGAATCCACTAACAAGGACCTATTCTTTTTACTCGCAGGTGCACCAATCCTATTCCCATATAGATTTTTTTGTTGACAGCTCTTTAATGCAGAGAGTCACGTCTTCTGAATACTATCCGATTGTTATTTCAGACCATTCTCCTCTAAGCATTGATATAAACTTTATAAATAAACCCCGTTCTAGTCCTCGTTGGAGATTTAATAGTCTCTTGTTATCAGATGAGCCATTTAATAAATTCATCTTATTGTGGTGGACCACTAGGGGGCTCTACTCACACCCAGTGGACCGAATGTGTTACAGGATGCTTTTATTGTGAAAGGTCCAGAGGACCGGATGTTGTGTTGGTATATAAGGCGGTGTTGGGTGGTTTTCCCGCCAGTTTGTAGTAGGAGTTGATTAAAGTGAAGAACTGCATCCCGTCTCCTGTGTCGTCTCTTCACCACCTCCTACACTGGTGACCCTTGTGAATTGAAATGACGACATCTGAAGGTCAAGCCAGCTCTCCTCAGCTGTCCGCGGTTGTGGAACCTCCACCGGCGGCCCCGCTCGCTTTTGCGGTGGCCGTTAAAATCCCGGACTTCTGGCTGCACGCACCTCGGTCGTGGTTCGCCCACGTCGAATCACAGTTCGCTCTTCGCGGGATCTCTGCAGACGACACCAAATACCACCATGTGGTCGCTTCACTGGACCCATTGTCCACCCAGCGGGTAATGAGCCTGCTCGAAGACCCTCCTGCACAAGGAAAATACGACGCCCTCAAGGAGCTCCTTCTGCAGCGTTACACGCTCTCAGACGCGGAGCGCGCCGAGAAACTGTTTTCCCTCTCCGATTTGGGCGACGGCACAGCTCTCGAGCTCATGGAAGGCATGTTGTCTTTGAGAGGATCAACAGACCTTTTCATCGAAGACTCGAGGTCGGGGAGGCGGTTCCTGGTGGACTCCGGCTCGCAGAAGAGCCTCGTTCCCCCGACTGGCTCCGACAGGTTGGCAGAAGGCTGCGGGCCGCAGCTAACCGCGGCTAACGGCTATCCCATCAAGACGTTTGGCGAAAGGTTGGTGACTGTTCGTTTCCATGAACGGGACTTCCAGTGGAACTTTGTGGTAGCTGCTAGCTCAGTCCCTATTTTAGGGGCTGATTTTCTTTGTGCTCACGGGCTCCTGGTTGATTTAGCTAACAGACGTTTGATCGACGCTGTGTCTTTTTCGTCACTGCCTTGTGAGACGCGAGGAGCTGGGCCTTTAATGCATGCTAACTTTTTAGCTTCGGGTAATGTGTTTCAGCGTTTATTGTCTGAATTCCCCTCGCTGACTGTTCCTGATTTTGCAAACACAAACACAAAACATGGGGTCGAACATTATATTCCCACAACGGGCCCCCCGGTGTTCGCACGTGCACGCCGCCTTGATGCTACTAAGCTAGCAATAGCACAGGAAGAGTTTGCTAACATGGAGCGTTTAGGCATCGTGCAGCGCTCAAACAGTCCGTGGGCCTCCCCCCTCCACATGGTGCCCAAGGCAGATGGCAAATGGCGGCCATGTGGGGATTTCCGCCGCCTTAATAACATCACAGAGAACGATCGTTATCCCATCCCCCACATCCAGGATTTTTCAGTGCACCTGGCTGGGACCTCCATTTTTTCTAAAGTAGATTTAGTACGGGGGTACCACCAGGTTCCTGTGCATGTGGAGGATGTCCCTAAGACCGCTGTTATCACGCCTTTCGGCCTTTTTGAGTTTTTGCGCATGCCTTTTGGTCTTAAAGGTGCAGCACAAACATTTCAGCGGTTGATGGATTCAGTCCTAAGGGGTCTGTCCTTCGTATTTGTGTACCTGGATGACGTCCTGGTGGCTAGCAGCTCGGCTGAGCAGCACTTGTCCCACCTCCGTGAGGTTTTTCAGCGCCTGGCAGCACATGGCCTGATTGTAAATACAGCGAAATGCCAGTTTGGGCTGCCAGTCATTGACTTTTTGGGCCACCGCATTTCTGCCAGTGGTGCCGTCCCGTTACCAAACAAAGTGCAGGCGGTGTCCGATTTCCCACAGCCCCAGTCTGTTAAAGCGCTACAAGAATTTTTGGGAATGGTTAACTTCTATAACCGTTTCCTCCCCAGGGCAGCACAACTGCTGCGTCCGCTCTATGGAGCGCTGAAAAAGAAAAAGCCCAACGACAGTGTTGACTGGACACCAGAACGCCTACAGGCATTTGGTGATGCTAAAGCTGCACTGGCCACTGCTGCCCTTTTGGCCCATCCATCCCCAGCGGCGCAAATAGCTTTAACAACCGACGCATCTGATGTTGCGGTGGGGGCTGTGTTAGAACAGCAGGTTTCCGGGGTTTGGCAGCCGCTTGCATTTTTCAGCCGTACGCTGCGGGACAATGAGCTGAAATACAGTGTTTTTGACAGAGAGTTGCTGGCGCTTTACCTGGCCACACGCCATTTCAGGTTTTTCCTGGAGGGCCGCCGGTTCACTGCATATGTTGACCACAAACCCTTGGTGTTTGCGATGTCAAAAATTTCTGACCCCTGGTCTGCTCGCCAGCAACGCCACCTCGCAGCGGTGTCTGAATTTACTACAGACATTCAGCATGTGGCTGGAAAATCCAACGTGGTGGCCGACTGTCTCTCCCGGGTGCTGATCTCTCCCGTATACGTTGGCATCGATTTTTCTGCTATGGCTGCGGACCAACGTAGCGACGCAGAAATACTCGAGCTCCAGTCCGGGCCCACGGGCCTCGAGTTGGAGGAACGGCAGGTGAATGACGGAGGTCCCCTCCTGCTCTGTGATGTTTCTACTGGCAGGCCCCGCCCCCTGGTTCCAGTTTCATGGCGACGCCGCGTTTTTGACTCCTTACATTCCCTTTCTCATCCAGGTGTTAGAGCCTCGGTGAAACTGGTCAGTTCAAAGTTTGTTTGGCCCGGTCTGCGTAAAGCAGTTAAGGAGTGGGCAGCAGCGTGTGTCCCATGCCAGCGCGCTAAGGTTAACAGGCACACCAAAGCACCTTTGGAACCCTTCTCCATCCCAGGTCGGCGGTTTGATCATGTGCACGTAGACCTGGTGGGCCCTCTGCCTCCATCACAAGGTTTTACTCATCTGCTGACTATGATAGACCGGACCACCAGGTGGCCTGAGGTGGTTCCTTTGACATCCACGACATCTGCAGTGGTGGCCCGGGCATTTTTGTCTACCTGGGTGGCGCGTTTTGGCCCCCCTTCAGACATTACATCAGACCGGGGCCCGCAGTTTGTTTCTGAACTTTGGTCTACCATGGCCAAGAGTCTGGGGACTAACGTTCACAGGACCACCGCTTACAACCCCCAAGCTAATGGTTTGTGTGAACGGTTTCACAGATCATTGAAAGCTGCACTGCGTGCTGCATTGACCGGTGACAACTGGATTGACCGTCTTCCCTGGGTTTTGTTGGGTTTACGTACCGCAACCAAAGAGGACCTGAGCTCTTCCCCGGCTGAACTGGTTTTCGGTCAACCTGTGCGCGTCCCCGGTGAGTTTTTACCTGAGGTACCCTCACCACAGTTTGCTCCACCGTTGCTCCATTTTTCACCTCAGGAGGCCCCTTTTCGTGTCCCCGGCCCGGTACACCATTGTTTACCGCAGTCATTTGTCCCTAAGAGTCTGGAGTCCTCTAAATTTGTTTTTGTCAAACACAATGCACACAGAACACCACTACAGCCTTTGTATGATGGACCGTTTCGGGTTCTTCAACCAGGTCCAAAACATTTCCTTTTAGATTTAGGGGGTCGTACTGAGACTGTCTGTATCGATAGGCTTAAACCAGCTCATGTTATGTCAGAGGATCAGGTTGTTACGGCCCAGGCTCCTCGCAGGGGCAGACCTCCATCCACATTGTTAACGGACTGCTGTCCCCCTGCCAGAGACTCTCAACGTCCATTGGAGCCCGAATCTTCTGCAGGCCCTCCTCGGAGCCCTCCGCTTCATCAGACTGGTTCTGCAGGGCCCAGGTTCAGCCGTTCTGGTCGTTTAATCAAACCTAAAATGCGGGACTAGTGATGGACCTTACTGGGTGTTCTGGGGGGGCGTGTGTGGTGGACCACTAGGGGGCTCTACTCACACCCAGTGGACCGAATGTGTTACAGGATGCTTTTATTGTGAAAGGTCCAGAGGACCGGATGTTGTGTTGGTATATAAGGCGGTGTTGGGTGGTTTTCCCGCCAGTTTTGTAGTAGGAGTTGATTAAAGTGAAGAACTGCATCCCGTCTCCTGTGTCGTCTCTTCACCACCTCCTACATTATCAGCAAATGATGATTTCCTAATGTTCAATAAGAGCGATACAATTTCTCCCTCACTATTATGGGAAACATTAAAAGCCTATATTCGTGGTCAGATTATTTCTTTTTCAGCTAATGTCAATAAAAATCTACGCACTAAGATATCAGAAATATCAACAAAAATTCAGAATATTGACAGGCAAAATGCCGTTAATCCGTCACACGATTTGCTGAAACAGCGACAGGATCTTCAAATGGAACTTGATCTTTTAACAACATCTGATGCGGAACGTCTCTTGATCCGATCTCGAGCCACTTATTATGAGCATGGGGAAAAACCAAGTAGACTTTTGGCACATCAACTGAAACGAAAGGCTAGCTCTCGCACAATATCGCAAATCAAGGATCGATCAGGCAACCTTGTCTCAGACCCTGTCTCCATTAGTGACACCTTTAAAAAATTCTACTGCGATCTGTATAAATCTGAACTACAAGCAGACTCAAATGAGCTACTCGCCTTTCTTCAGAATATTGACATTCCTAGGATAGACAAATTGATTTCTGATCAACTTGAGGCTCCCATTAAATTAGAAGAAATATTAGCGTCAATTAAGAATATGCAAAGTGGTAAAACACCTGGCTCGGATGGTTTCTCTGCCGAATTTTTCAAAAAATTTAAAGATAAGATAGCCCCTCTTCTTCTCGAGGTTTATAATGAGTCATTCGGGCGTGGCCTGCTACCTCCCACCTTGACTCAGGCTTCAATCTCTCTCCTGTTAAAGAAGGATAAGGATCCTACTGCTTGCGATCTTATAGACCCCTTTCACTCTTGAATGTGGATTTTAAGATTTTGTCTAAAGTACTCGCAACTCGGCTTGAGACAGTTCTCCCTCTGATTATCTCACAAGAACAGAATGGATTCATCAAAGGTCGCCAGTTGTTTTTTAATACCCGTACATTATTGAACACAATTTTTTCAACTCATTCTCCCAAGTCTCCTGAAGTGATCATTTCTCTTGACGCCGAGAAAGCTTTTGATCGAGTGGAATGGGAGTATCTCTTTGCCGCTCTTAATAGGTTTGGTTTTGGAGAGAGGTTTGTGTCCTGGATCAAACTACTTTATACATCTCCTCAAGCATGTATTCTTACTAATTCCGTCCAATCTGATTATTTTTCGGTGGGGCGTGGTACTAGACAGGGTTGCCCTCTTTCCCCCCTCTTGTTTGCGTTAGCCATTGAGCCTCTTTCTGTTGCCCTAAGATCCCTTTCTTCTTTTCACGGAATCATCCGCTCTGGCGTCGAGCTTAAACTGTCCTTATATGCAGATGACCTTCTCCTGTATGTTTCTGACCCATTATGTAGCCTTCCCCCAATTTTAAATACTCTGGAAAAATTTGGATCGTATTCCGGCTATAAAATTAATTCACTTAAAACCGAATGCTACCCAGTGAATTCATTAGCTTTAAAGCTTAAGCCTTCTGATATCCCTTTTAGGCTCAGTCCCTCGGGGTTTAGATATTTGGGAATTAATATTGCACGTACTCTGCCCTCGATGTTTTCTCAGAATTATACCCCACTAGTCTCCCAAATTGCATCAGACCTTCAGAGGTGGAACTCTCTCCCTCTTTCACTAATTGGCAGGATTAATATTATCAAAATGAATGTGCTACCTAGACTTCTGTTTTTATATCAAAATATCCCTCTGTTTTTGCCCAAGCAGTTCTTCAGGTCCCTGGATCAGATGGTCTCTTCCTTTTTGTGGAATGGAAAGGCCCCCAGAATGAGACTTTCTTTATTACAACAGTTCACCACAAATGGTGGTCTTTCTCTACCTAATTTTACAATGTATTACTGGTCCTCACATATCCATAAACTGAATTATTGGTTAAATTCACCTGATCTGATTTGGTGTAAACTTGAAGTTCAATCGATTTCTGCATCTTTTTCACCTGCCTCAATTATTTATTCATCATTACCAATTAAACTATCCTCTGTTACTACAAATCCTATAGTGCTTTCCACACTCAGGATCTGGTCACAATTTAGGTCCCATTTTAAATTTGTATTACCATCTAATAAAATGCCGTTATTAAAGAATCACATTTTCTCTCCAGCATCTACTAATGCTGCCTATAGAATTTGGCATGAGAGAGGTATTAGAACAATGAGAGACCTTTACGAAGATGGTTTGTTCCTTAGTTTTTCAGAATTGTCTTCTAAATTTAATCTACCCACTTCACATTTGTTTCTTTATTTCCAAATTAGACATTGCGTTTCATCACGGTTTCCAAATTTTCCAACTTTGCCTACTGACCCACCATGGGTCGAATTCCTAGCTTTGAAGCCTAATCTGAAATCTCCTCTTTCTATTATTTATGGAAAACTTATGGCAATTGAGGCCGACTCATCAGGTAAAACCAGAACTGCATGGGAACGGGAATTGGGTGTTGAACTGTCAGAGTCATGGTGGGATAAAGTTATTCTCAGCATACGCCAGAGTACACCATGTGCCAGACTACAATTAATACAGTTTAAAGTAATAAATAGAGAGGAAAGAGTGGTGATTGGAGCAGACCTGAATGGACATGTTGGTGAAGGAAACAGAGGGGATGAGGAAGTGATGGGTAGGTTTGGTGTCAAGGAAAGAAACCAGGAAGGACAGATGGTGGTGGATTTTGCCAAGAGAATGGAAATGGCTATAGTCAATACCTATTTCCAAAAGAGGGAGGAACATAGAGTGACCTATAAGAGTGGAGGAAGGAGTACACAGGTCGACTACATTCTGTGTAGAAGAGGAAACCTGAAGGAGATTGGAGACTGTAAGGTTGTGGCAGGGGAGAGTGTGGCCAGACAGCATCGGATGGTTGTGTGTAGAATGACTGTTGTTGCGAAGAAGAGAAAAAGAGTAAAATCAGAGAAGAAGACCAAATGGTGGAAGCTAAAGAAGGAAGAATGTTGTGAGAAATTCAGAGACGAGCTGTTAAAGGCTCTGGGTGGTAAGAAAGAGCTTCCAAGTGACTGGGCTACTACAGCAACAGTAATTAGAGAGACAGGTAGGAAGGTACTTGGTGTGTCATCTGGACAGAGAATGGATGATAAGGAAACCTGGTGGTGGAATAGTGAAGTGCAGGACGCCATTCAAAGAAAGAGATTAGCCAAGAAGAAATATGACAGTGAGAGGACTGAAGAGAGGAGACAGGAATATAAGGAGATGGGACATAGAGCAAAGAGGGAAGTAGCTAAGGCAAAGCAGAGGGCGTACAATGAGTTATATGGGAGACTGGACACTAAAGAGGGCGAGAAGGACTTGTACCGATTGGCAAGACAGAGGGATCAGGCTGGAAAGGATGTGCAGCAGGTTAGGCTTATTAAAGATGGGAATGGGAATGTTCTAACAAGTGAGGAGTGTGTGATGGGAAGATGGAAGGATTACTTTGAGGAGCTAATGAATGAAGAGAATGAAAGAGAAAGAAGAGTGGAGGTAATAGAAACGGTGGACCAGGAAGTGGGAAAGATTAGTGAGGGTGAAGTCCGGAAAGCTCTGAAAAGAATGAAGAAGGGGAAGGCAGTAGGACCTGATGACATACCAGTGGAGGTTTGGAAATGTCTCGGAGAGATGGCAGTGAGGTTTTTGACTCAAATATTTAATGGAATATTTGAGGGTGAGAAAATGCCTGAGGAATGGAGAAGAAGTGTGCTGGTTCCCATTTTTAAGAACAAGGGTGATGTACAGAGTTGTAGCAACTACAGGGGAATTAAGTTGATGAGCCACACAATGAAGATCTGGGAGAGAGTTGTGGAAGGAAGACTTAGACAAGATGTAACTATCTGTGAGCAGCAGTATGGTTTCATGCCAAGAAAGAGCACCACAGATGCCATCTTTGCTTTGAGGATGTTGATAGAGAAGTACAGAGAGGGTCAGAAAGAACTCCATTGTGTGTTTGTGGATTTAGAAAAAGCATATGACAGGGTACCAAGAGAAGAGGTGTGGTATTGCATGAGGAAATCTGGAGTGGCAGAAAAGTATGTTAGACTGGTACAGGACATGTATGAGGACAGCAGGACAGTGGTGAGATGTGCTGTGGGAGTGACAGATAGCTTCAAGGTGGAGGTGGGATTGCATCAAGGATCGGCTCTGAGCCCCTTCTTGTTTGCTCTGGTGATGGACCGACTAACAGATGAGGTCAGGCAGGAATCCCCATGGACTATGATGTTTGCAGATGACATTGTGATCTGTGGTGAGAACAGGGAACAAGTGGAAGAGAACTTGGAGAGGTGGAGGTATGCTCTTGAAAGAAGAGGAATGAAAGTCAGTCGTAGTAAGACAGAGTACATGTGTGTGAATGAGAGGGAGGCCAGTGGAACAGTGAGGCTACAAGGAGCAGAGGTCACAAAGGTGCAGGACTTCAAGTACTTGGGGTCCACTGTCCAGGGAAATGGGGAA